>JAABLK010000603.1:0-21885 GCA_012295415.1 Phytophthora chlamydospora | reverse complement strand
TGCGCGGACGTCCGGCGGCAACCCCAGCGGCCACGACGACCGGAAGATCGAGGGCCACACCGGCACCGACCAGCTTTGTCAATGCTGGAGCATCTACCTCTGCAGCGGAACAACCGGGCGTCGCAGCACCAATTGGTCCGCAGGCTGGTGGTGCCGGCATGACCGGGGTCCCAACTTCGCCGGGCTTTGGAAACGCCAACAACGCTTTCGGAGCCGGAGCTGGCGGCTTTCCTGCGAACGGTGCAGGCTTCGGCGGTGCAGGCTTCGGTGGCAATGGTCTTGGTGGTAATGGTCTCGGTGGTGGTTTCGGTGGTGGTTTCGGTGGCAATCGCATGGGCGCCGGCATGTTCGGCGGTGCTGGTGCTGGCGGCTTCAACCAAGGTGGTGGCTTCGGACAGCAGATGGGCTTCGGCGCGCAAGGTGACAACGCGTTTGGCGGGATCGGTGGCGGTCAAGGTGCGATGATGGGAAACTTCGGTAACAACGGGTTCGCGGGCGCCGCTGGAGGTCAAGCTGGCGGCTTTGGCGGAGGCTTCAATCGCCGCGAGCGTCAGCGTCAGCGTCGCCGTTGAGAGTGAGAGCTCGGTGTTGGTGCGTGAGCCGCTCAAACGAGCATCACCACTTGTCCATCGTGTTCATGTATTAGCCTCGGCAACCGGACCAAATACTAAGTTCTGCACCCCATCGGGATGGTTGTCATTGCAACAGTTCGTAGCATATTTTGGATGTGGAATCGATAATGAACGCGTCCAATGCGAATGTGACTGACTTCGGCCGGTAGCATGTCCAACACTGCTGCGGAATCCCGGATGTTCACCAGCTTTTCAAACTGCTTGACCTCCATCCCCGCGGTACGACCATATTGCCGTTCGGGGTATTGAGTGATCGACGTGAATTTGAAGACGAGACGAGCGATCAAACAGGTCGATACATGTATGTACTTCGAAGTACTCGGTGAATCAAGGTATCCTGCTGTGACAGCAGTGCTGCCACACCGCTTTGTGTGCACATCTGAGCATGTTGAAGACATCAACAGAAAACTTCAAACGCAGCACTACGAAGTAAGTAGCTCGCTCTATATTGCAAAAAGGAACGTGAAAAGGCAAAAAGCCGTTGTTTACATAGTAGCTGTCTGCAAACCTTATCAGTGGGCAAACTGGCGCTTGTCGTTGGTCGAACGCTTGCCGTACGGGTTGTCGGCACTAAATGCGTGACCGGAACGCTGAAACTTGCCGCCGCGCGAGCTGCCATCATTGTCAAACGACGTGCCCTTGCGCTTTCCGGCCTTCCCATTCGTCTTCACGGGGAGCGTCACCTTGGGCGGAACCTGAAGGCCGAACGACTTCGCCACTCCTTGCAGGTCTAGGCGACCCACGTCAAAAAGACCCTTTAACGAGTGCGATGCGTACGCCAAAAGGTATCCACGGTAGGCATCCTTGGCGGACTTGTGCAGGTAGTACGTCTTCTCCACGAGCTTCATCAACTGCGATTCGACGTTCGCAATCTTCGAGACGGGGAATTCATACTCGTTGAGCGCAACCTTCGAGGCCTTCAGGTACTTGAGGAAACCGAGCTCGTCCGGCAGCAGCATTAGCAGTGCTTTACCCTTGCCCTTAGCTCCACGTGCGGTACGACCGACACGGTGAATGTACTCGCGCGGGTCGTCAGGAGGGTCAAACTGAATAATCCAGTCCACCGCCGGAATGTCAAGACCACGCGCCGCCACATCCGTACACAGCAAAATGCCCGTCTTCGCGTTACAGAACTGGAAGAACGTGGTGGTACGCTTGTTCTGTTTCTGCTTGCCGTGGATGTCGAGCACGGGGATGTCGATGTAGTTCAGCAGCTCCCCGTAGAACTTGACCGCACTGCACGACGAGAAGAAGACCATCACCTTCTTCTTCAGGTTCTTCTTCAGGAAGGTGAACAGAAGCAAGAAGCGCTTGTCACTCGGGGTCACCACGTAGCCTTGTTCCAGTGTGGCCACGGTAGCCTTGGTATCCTCTTCTTCCACTCCAACGTACACAGGCTTCTCCTTGATCGACAGACGAGCAAGGTCCTCCACCTTTTTCGTCTGTGTGGCACTGAACAGCATCGTCTGGCGCTCCTTCGGGATGCACTTGATGATCTGGCGCATTTCCTCTTCGAAACCGATCGACAGAATACGATCAGCCTCATCAATCACAAGAATCTGCAGGTTGTGGTAGATGAATGCCTTGGTGTTCTGCAGGTGGTCAAGCAGACGGCCAGGCGTCGAGACGAGGATGTTGACGCCCTTCACCAAGCGTTCAGCCTCAGCGCGGCGGTTAGCACCACCCATGACGATGCCGTGCGTCTGCGAGTGGTACTTGCAGATGTCGCGCACAACGCCGTAAATCTGCAGAGCCAGCTCGCGCGTCGGCGAGATGACAATGCAGCCCGTGCCCTTGCGCGCCGTGAAGCGCACCTTGTGCAGCAGCTCGACCGCCGGGATCAGGAACGACAACGTTTTACCGGAACCCGTCTTGGCGGCACCGAGCAGATCCTGGCCAGCCAGAAGCGGGCGGATCGACTTGGACTGAATCTTGGTCATCTTGGTAAAGCCCATGTCGGCCAGCGCCTTGCGCGTGGGCTCCGACAGCGGCAGCGAGGCGAAGTCCTCGCTCGAGAAGTAGCGCTCGTCCACTGCGCTTTCAGCGAGGCTGGCGGCATCGGCGATGGCCTGCTCTGTCTCGTCGTCCTGCTCGTCGTCCACACTCGGCTGCTCGGGCTCCTCCTGCTCGACTTCGGCCTGCTCAGCAGTGTCCGCCTCCTTCTTGGCCTTCTTCGACTTCTTCTTCTTCTGCTTCTTGTCCGCTGCTACGGGTGCAGCGTTGTCCGCCACCTCCGGCGTCGCGGTCACCTCGGCGACCTGCTCGGCCTCGGCCTTCTCCCCCGCAGAGCTCGTTCCTTTGCGTCGAGTCTTCCCCATGTTGCCAACTAGTGCCAACCAGTAGAATGTGTGTGACGTTTCACGGTCTCGTTTCCACCACGAATCGAAACCTCGCACAGGAGTGCAGGCAAGTTCGTGCGCAATTATCTCCAAGCGTTTGGCTGGTGGGGAACCGCTCGCTCTGTGATTGGCCAAATATCGGGCGGCTGTACCGCTTTTCGGGAACAGTGTCAAAAGCTGGTGTGACCGCATCCACCGCACATCCATCACCTCCATCAGTGCAGCAAGCACCCCGCCCAGCAGCTCCGATGCTCCGCCTCTCCACGCGTGCCCTGCGCCGAGCGCATCTCGCGGCCCCCCGCAGCACGCAGCTGGCGCTCTCGCGAGGGCCGAGCCACTTGCAGTCGCAGGTGCGCACAATGGGCTTCTTCTCGGACCTGAAGAACCAGCTCAAGAACGAGATGGAGAAGAACGAGGAGCTCAAGAAGTCGTTCGAGGAACTGGAGAAGACCAAGGAGCAGTTCAAGAACGTGGAGAAGGCCGCAAAGGAGAAGATGAGTGAGATGAGCTCTATGACGGAGGAGGCAGCCAAGAACTTCCAGGAGCAGGCTTCGCAGGCCTCGCAGAAGATCAAGGAGTCCTACGAGGAGAACGCCAAGGTCGCCGCCGAAGCCAAGCAGGAGAAAGAGGACGTCAAGGCAAAAGAGGCGAAGGCAGCTGGCGCCACCGCCGAGGGCGCCGAGCAGGGCGAGGTGCGTTCCAAACCATGTGATCGGATCTTTGTGGTGTGAATGATTGCAGCAAACTGAATATGGTGTTTTGCGTGCTGTGACGCATAAAGAATGCTGAGCAGTCGGACGAGAATGTGGAGGGTGCGCGCGCCTTCGTGAAGAAGTTCTTTGCCGGCATCACCGCCCAGAAGAACAAGATCATCCACCCTAGCAAATTTCCGAAGGTGCGCGACGAGTGGAAGGAGGCTGCGCGGGAGCTCTTCGGCAAGAGGGAAAAGCAGACGGTTGACGAGGCTCTGGCTTCGGTTCGTACGCCATCCATGCACAAGCCCAAGAAGCCCGAGGACGGGGACGAGGAGGTGGAAGAGTACACTGGTACGAGTGCGCTGGTGGCCGTGAAGGAGGAGGAGAGCGCGTGGCAAAAGGTGAGCGCCCGTTTCCGCGAGGCTCCAATTATTCAGGGCATCCTGGATGCTGCCAAGCAGGCTGCCAAGACGGAGGCCGGAAAGAAGGTGCAGCAGACGACGAAGCAGGTCAAGGACAAGCTTAATGATGCTCAGGAAGAGGTTCTGGAGGTCTGGGAGACCAGTCAGAACCCGTGGGTGTACCGGCTGTCGTCGATCTACGACGGACTTTTCGGTGAGACCCCCATGGGTGTTGCGATCAAGGAGATCCGTCGTGCTGAGCCGGACTTCATTCTCGAAGAGTGGAAGGAGAACATCGAAGATATTGTTTTGCCTGGAGTGCTCGAGGCGTTCCTGCGCGGAAACAGCCGCGACTTGAAGAAGTGGTTCGGCGAGGCTGCATACTCTCGGGTGAACATCGCCATCCGTGAGCGCAAGTCTGAGGGGTTGGTAATGGACCCGCACGTGCTCAGCATCGACAACGTTGAAGTGATTGAGGCAACGGTACGAACAAAACTCTCTCCTTGCGGTGCTGCATGATACAGCACGTGCTTACGTGGTTTTGCATACAGGCTGAGGACAAGCAGGCTCCGATCATCCTGATGCGGTTCCAGGCACAGCAGATCAACTGCATCCGCAACCGCGAGGGAGAAGTCGTGGAGGGATCCGAGGACGAAGTGCTGGCATACTACTACATTTTTGCCTTCCAGCGCGACTACGACGACGAGCACGAGACTCTCCGCTGGAGAATCGTGGATCTCCACATGCAGCGTGGTGGTCGGTATTATTAGAGAAGCAGGGACAGTGGCAAGGTGCACCGCCATGACTGCGTGTTGTGGTTGACGAGTATACTGGCCGTTTAGCATCGACACGGGTGGAGTGAGGAGTGAGGCCACGCGAATGGACTAGTGAATAGAAAACAAATGACACTCGTTTCGCCCAGTGTATAAACGAATCGTATCCACCCACTTCAATGACATGTTGAAGTTTCCCTTTCAGTGACCATCACTCTGTTCCGCACTCGAGTGTTGCCACCCGCTCTCACTTTCGAATCCGCGCGGGAGAACACAAGAGAAGCAGTAGCGACGCAGAAGGCGCCATGGGCATCTCAAGGAGGTTCGTTCAAAGCTTTTGAGTGAGAAATTGAAGTGGTACCGACTCGCGCCCTGTGTGCAGCGAGCAACGCTCCAGGGCGGGTGGGCTGCAGATGGCCGCCACACCCCGTGAAAACAACAGCGACAGTGATGAAGAAGATGACTGCCTCCGTTCATACGAGCCCATCGACCTGCTCCAAGACGCCGGCATCAAGGCGACAGACATCACCAAGCTCAAGAACGACGGGTTCGCAACCATCGGGCAGCTCTTCCAAGTGTCCCAGAGGAAGCTACTGGGCGTCAAGGGGATCAGCGAGGCCAAAATGGACAAGGTACCGGGCTATACGCTCCTAGCCGGGGGTTTTGAGTCATTATATCTGACGTGATATGGCGACTGTATAGCTTCTTCAAGCAGGCAAAAAGGTATCGGCTTGAGAGAAAACGTGGGAAGAGCGCCACGCACATGAGCTTACTAACTAGCATCGTGGCATCGCAGCTTATGCCTGAGAAGAGCGGGTTTGTTTCTGCCAACACGCTGTATCAACAGTGCCAGAGCAAGATATTCATCACCACTGGATCAAAGCGTATGTGATGTAGCAAATATCTCCTTGGGATCACTCGTCAGACTAATTCATGTTTCTCGTGCGGACTGCAGAGTTCGACAAAATTCTTGGAGGCGGCGTCGAAACGATGTCTGTCACGGAGGTAGGATCGCATGTGAGCTTATTACCTGTTGAAATCTGACAAGGAGCATTGAATGAACAGGTGCACGGAGAATTCCGAACGGGCAAGACCCAGCTGTGCCACACGGTAGTGCCCGTTTTAGTTAGAGAAGCATATAGTGCATCTGTGAAGTTGCTGACACTGCATGAGTTTATCTAGCTTTGTGTGACGGCGCAGTTACCTCGTTCTCGAGGTGGTGGAGCTGGTAAGTTTGAGTCGTAGCCAGTTCAACCGAATGCTTGAATCCTCATTTTTCTTACTTCTAGGGAAAGTAGCTTTCGTTGACACCGAGGGGACCTTTCGACCGGTACACTTAAGCTAGTGTTGCTCTAGCTGGCAGGAGATCTGATTGAATTGCTCGTTACAGAATCGCATTGCTGAAATTGCGAAGCAACGGTACAATCTGGTACGAGTTTAGCCATACTTCTTCTTTGGAACTGCTCTCAACGAACTAACGAGCATTTAGGACCCCGCGGACGTCCTGGACAATATCGTCGTTGCGAGGTAGATCACTTCTGCAGCAACGAAAATGAAGGCGTGAGCAAAACTAACTTTTTTTGCAGAGCTCATAGCCACGATGCCCAGATGGATCTCGTGATCAAGCTGGGTGTTATTTTCGCTGTACGCAGATACTGAAGCAGTTTATCGGGGTATCTGTTTCTCACATTCATTCACTTCACAGGATCCGGACCAGGGGCCTTTTCGACTATTGATCATCGACTCGGTGACTGCGCTTTTTCGCACGGATTTCTCTGGAAGGTACGCAGCAGTGATCACGGTGGACACTTTGATGAAGAGATTAAATACTGAAAGTATGACGGTTGCGACGGATAGAGGAGAGCTTAGCGAGAGACAACAGCGGCTGAACCAGCATCTCGTCCGACTCGTAAAGCACGCAGAGGTAAAATGACAACTCATTGGATTCTCTTGAATGCCTGGCAACCAAACGAGACTGACACACAACTGTGCTAGGAGTTCAACATTGCGGTTCTTGTCGTCAACCAAGTGATGGCAGACCCTGGGGCCGACGCGATGTTCGGATCCGCGATGAAACCTGCAGGTATCTGAAAGTTACAATTGCAACATGAATGATGGGAATGAGTGAGTTCAAACAACTTCAATTGTACTGCTTGTGAAGGTGGTCACGTGATGTCCCATGGAGTTCACACGCGTGTGCTGGTACGTCAATCAGAGGGACATCGTCCGACAAACGTTGCACATACTAACCAATACTTCATGACGGAACTGCAGATGAAGAAGGGGCGGGCTGAAAATCGCATTTGGTAACGAACGATGAAGCGCATCCTTGTGTCAGATGATTGAGACGGCAGGACCTTGCTAACGTATCAAACTGCGCTGCAGCAAAATCATCGACAGCCCGTGCATGCCTGAAGCAGAGTGCTCGATTCAGCTTTACACAGGCGGGATCACGGACTCGGACGAGTGATCTCGCCGTCCCTGTGGCATCGTGCCAAGAAGAACGTTCAAGCTTCAATCTTGACAATTTTAATGGAATAACTTATCTTCGTCGGGGCATCTAACGTATAATCTATCTGCGGAAACGTCGGCTATCACTACATATCTGGCGCCGCATCACCGTGCTTCTGATCTTCTAGGACGTACCATGTCGGATTGTAGGAGCACTCCACGTCTGGATTAATATTCTCCACGCCGATCCTCAGCTCGAAAGGTAACGCTTCCAGGCCCTCCTTCGGAATGTAATCGAGGTGTTGGTGCAGGATCTGCATGGCGAGGATCAGCAGTGTTGAGGGCTGGTGCGTCATAGTGTAGCGGAAAACGTCGTTGTTGCGCTCCACCCCGTTGGACCCGCCAAACACGAACATTTTGTCGTTGTGGATCACGCTTGTATGGAAGTCGCGGGCGTCAGGCTGGAATCCCTCCTCATTGTAGTAGATTCGCCACTCGCCCGTTCGCAGATCCAACTCGCTAAGCTCGTTCTGCCGAGAACCGCTGTCATCGCGCCCTCCAAACATGATCAGTCGGTGCGGATCACTCGGCAGCTGCGAGATCGTATGCGCGATGCGCGACTTCGGGATATCGCCACCACACTCCACTTCGTGCCACTCGAGCGTGTCCACGTCCAGGTAGTACGTGTCGATGGGTCCTTTGGGGGGATCGTAAAGACCACCGCCCACGACATACATTCGATTGCCCATCATGGCCACTTGGTGTTTGTATCGTGGACTGGGACGCTTGCCACCGGTCTCCTCCTTCCTCCAGATCTTGGTAGCTTCATCGAAGATGTACAGGTCGTTCACGTAGACATGTCCTGAGGTGCCCCCAAAAAGGTACAGCTTGCCGTTGATCGCGCAAAGGCTCTGTCCGTATCCGGGCGGGGGTTGCGCTCCTTCCGCCTCGACGATCGTCCAGTTCTTATCACGGATGCTGAACTGCAGCAGTTTGCCCATGTTGGTTTGCCCCCAGTGCGGCCCCGATCCACCAAACAGGTACAGCTTGGTCTTATCCGTCGACGCGCACCAGGCGTGGGAGGCGCGGCCGTCTACAGTCATTAACGAATGGCGATGCCGTGAGTAAAGAGCACGTAATCGACAACAGAAGCATCGCGTTCAAGACGTACCGGGAGAAATGCCGTTCGACGTCTCGATGTGCAGCCAGTGGTGTCGGATCAGATCGAACGCGTAGATGTCGTTGTGGCAGTGGCCGTCGTTGTACCCGCCGAACACGTACATCATGTCGCCAACTGTGAGGAAGCAGCAAGAGATACTTGTTAGCAAGGGGGTAAGCGCTGGAGACGCAGCGATGTCTACGCACCAACGAGGGACGAGTGCCCACTGCGCACGGGAGGCCGGTGGCCGGACGTCGAGATCTTGGTCCAGTTCGACGGCGCGTCTTCTGCAGAGAGAACAACATCATCGCAAGAGTGGACAGTAAAGTCAGAGCCAACGCTCACCACTGCACACCGCACCGAGCAGACAGCGCGCTTACCCAGCTCGTCTTCCTCGTAGGACAGCTCGGAGCCAAAGCCGAAGCGCCGCGCGATGGGCGAGTTCACCCAGCGCGGGCTGCGCAGCAGCTTGAACAGGTCGTCGAACATGATGGTGGCGCGCTGTGGGCTGCGGTCTTAGTCGGCGGAGAAGTGCGGTGCAGTCCAGGCGGCAGGTTCGCGTGTGTGCAGTCGTTTCGCTCGCCGGCGCCGGTGCGAAAATGAGTGCAACTCTGCGGCTTCTCCCGATTTGGATCTTCCACCCGGCTAAATATATCGCCAAGTCTCTTGAGCTTTGTATGGGTTGTGTCGCACCCGCTCTCAAGGCCGGCTCGGCTTCAGCTCGGGCTCCGTTGTCAAGGCCTGCGAAGCGGAGGCATGTCTCCTGAGCGGAAGACATGGCTTGCGAGATAGGTGCTATGAATAGCTCGACGCTGCCAAGAATACATGGCCGGTGGTTTAACTGCCGCACATTTTGCCGATCCGAAACGGGCGCCATGCCCTTTCGGGCCTGCTGAAAAAGCGCTGCACACGATCGACGCCGACAGCCAGCCTGCTCTCCGGCTGAAGCGCACGTGCCGAGAGCTTCTTGCGCTTGCAGCTTAGGCAAAGGTGCTGGCGAAGTGTCTGCCGTGGCATGAGCAGCACTGTTTGACGACGAGTGGACGCGCAACGCGGCGACGCAGGGCGGACTATCCATGCTTGGTCTCCCCATATGGATCGCTTGCCGCTTGGCCACAAGCGAGCGACTCGATGGGTCTCCGCGTGTCAACGCCGCCATATTGATTAAAAAAATATTTAAATTTGATACAAAAATTGGATTAAAATTAAAGAAATTGCGGCAGCCACTCGAAGATGAAGCCCGCTGGCAAGTCGCAGCGCAAGCGGCTGCAGCGGCAGCTGGAGTTCTACCTGAGCGAGAGCAACCTGCGCCAGGACAAGTTCCTGCAGCAGGCCATGGACGAGCAGGGCTTCGTGCCCGCGCGCGTGTTCCTGTCCTTCAACAAGTGTGTCCAGCGTCGTCGCCGTGTGTGTGTGTGTGGCACATGAACTCATGATCGACACGTTGCGTTGGCAGGCTGAAGGCGCTCAAGGCAACGGAGCGCATGATCCTGGACGAGGCCGAGAAGTCGTCGGCCATTCGAGTCGACCGCGCGCGCTCCTGCATCGCGCCGAAGGTGGTGCCCGCGGCTGGCCAGGACGTCGACGCAGGTGCAGTCTCGATAGCAAGCATGACGCCCACTTGTCGTACGTATCTAACGCCGCTCGTGTGTCTGTCTGCAACAACAGACGTGCGCACTGTCTACATCGACAGCTTCGGCGTCACGGACGACCACGACTCGCTGCGACGCACCTTCGCAAAGTTCGGCAAGGTGAACCTGGTGAGCCTGCCGAGATTCGCGCAGAACAAGAAGTTCANGGCATGTCTCCTGAGCGGAAGACATGGCTTGCGAGATAGGTGCTATGAATAGCTCGACGCTGCCAAGGATACATGGCCGGTGGTTTAACTGCCGCACATTTTGCCGATCCGAAACGGGCGCCATGCCCTTTCGGGCTTGCTGAAAAAGCGCTGCACACGATCGACGCCGACAGCCAGCCTGCTCTCCGGCTGAAGCGCACGTGCCGAGAGCTTCTTGCGCTTGCAGCTTAGGCAAAGGTGCTGGCGAAGTGTCTGCCGTGGCATGAGCAGCACTGTTTGACGACGAGTGGACGCGCAACGCGGCGACGCAGGGCGGACTATCCATGCTTGGTCTCCCCATATGGATCGCTTGCCGCGCGCGCGACTCCGCGTGTCAACACTCACTGCTGCCGCCATATTGATTAAAAAATATTTAAATTTGATACAAAAATTGGATTAAAATTAAAGAAAATTGCGGCAGCCACTCGAAGATGAAGCCTGCTGGCAAGTCGCAGCGCAAGCGGCTGCAGCGGCAGCTGGAGTTCTACCTGAGCGAGAGCAACCTGCGCCAGGACAAGTTCCTGCAGCAGGCCATGGACGAGCAGGGCTTCGTGCCCGCGCGCGTGTTCCTGTCCTTCAACAAGTGTGTCCAGCGTCGTCGCCGTGTGTGTGTGTGTGGCACATGAACTCATGATCGACACGTTGCGTTGGCAGGCTGAAGGCGCTCAAGGCAACGGAGCGCATGATCCTGGACGAGGCCGAGAAGTCGTCGGCCATTCGAGTCGACCGCGCGCGCTCCTGCATCGCGCCGAAGGTGGTGCCCGCGGCTGGCCAGGACGTCGACGCAGGTGCAGTCTCGATAGCAAGCATGACGCCCACTTGTCGTACGTATCTAACGCCGCTCGTGTGTCTGTCTGCAACAACAGACGTGCGCACTGTCTACATCGACAGCTTCGGCGTCACGGACGACCACGACTCGCTGCGACGCACCTTCGCAAAGTTCGGCAAGGTGAACCTGGTGAGCCTGCCGAGATTCGCGCAGAACAAGAAGTTCAAGGGCTTCGGCTTTGTCGAGTTCTCTGAGCGGAGCGCTGCGGACGAAGCTGCTGCTGCCAAGACCTCGGACGCAGATTTGCGCGGGATTCGTGTCATGGCGAAGACGCGGTGGCTCGAGATGAAGGAACAACTCAAGCATCAGCTCTCCTGCGGAGACGAACCAACAGACAGTGCTAGCAGCAGGGCCGACAACGCCGCCGCACCAAAGGAGCCCTCGAATGGTGACTCGGTGGGCAATACCACCACCGAAACGAAAAAGAGGAAGCGTCGAAAAGCTGCAGCTAGTGAGCACATTCATTTCAGCGGTGACGAAGAGGAAGAGGAAGGAAACAACGAGGAGCCTTCTCCCAGCGAAACCCAGCAAGTCAAAAGGCAGAAAGTATAAACCAAGCTTGCAATCCGCTTCATTAGATGCGGTACGCGGCTGGGTCGACGTGCTCGAGATCGTACAGATGCGCGATCTTCTTCATCATTTCCTTTCGGCTCTTGCTCGTGGCGTTGTCAAATAGAAGGTCGTACAGCGAGCTGAGGTTGAACACGACCACGCCATTGAGAAAGCGCGTCGGGTTTGCCCGGATCATCCGCTCGAGCGCAGCCACCGCTGCCTTCACGTCACAGCAATAAAGCGCGCAAATTGCGTAGTTGTTGACAGCCGAGCAAACAACGTCCTCCTCCAGGAAAAGCTCGGCATCGGCGTTCTTGGCAGTGGCGGCCAGGGTGTTCTGCAAATACAGGATGGAGTCGAACGCGCTCAGCGCTTCTTGCAGCTTGTTTTGTGCGAAGAACAGCAGCCCGTCATTCAATAGTAGACGCGCTTCCAGCTCCCCCACCATGCTCACCGCATCGCTGCCCGACTTCAGTTGATTCGTATAAGTGCGGGCGGCATCAAACAGCTTCTCGGCACCCGCCAGGTCTCCCATCTGCAGGCGAATACGCCCGACGCGGGACAGCACGAACACCTGTTCTTGGCCGTCCAAGTACTGAACCTGTTACAGCACACAAGCCAAGCATCAGCAGATCACTCGACAACAACTGCACCGGGCAATACAACGTACCTCAATTTGTGAGCAGATGCGAAGTGCCAGCATGAACTTGTGCTGATGAACTAGGTGGTTCGCAAGCGCAAACTGCGCGATCCGTAGCCACCGTGCAGCAGCTTTCAGCTCGACGCCAAAGAGAGGCACCGTCTCATTCTGCTGAATTGCGCTTCGCAGTCGCATTATCAGGTGGAACAACTGCTTTTCGTGGTTCATCGGCTTTCCTTGGCACTTGCTCAGCAGCGCCTGTAGCAGAAGCAGACGGATAGGCACAAACGGAGGCGCGCCATTTCCAACAGATATCTCGTCCAGGCCTCCGATCTGGTCTAGCACACTCGCGGCGTTGTCATAGTGGCCCTCCTTGATGAGACCGGCAAGCCACCACGACTTGATTTCCAACGTCACTCCACTGTCTTTCGACGGGTTCTGCAGCATCGAAAGCGACTTCTTCGTCAAGGATTTCCACCGCTTCTGCGCATACAACGCTTCCAAAGCTTCCACCGTGTCTGGGATATCCGCAAGAAGCAGTTTGCTTGTGGGTGGAGTCGCATGTGCCGCTCCGGCAAAGCGCTCATCAACCGGCATTCTCAAAAACTCTTCGACAAGCTCGTCCGGGGATGGGGCCTCAAACGTGATTCGAGGGGGAGACGGAGGGGGCACTGGCGCTGCAGGAGTGCTTGACCTTTGCGGGGAGGGAACCTTTCGTGAGTCCGCCAGAAGCGGCCCTGGTGCAGACGCTGGGGCTGCGGTATTGCGGAACGACTGCGACCGAGTGCTGTCCGCGTATCCCAAGAATGGCGCAGCAGGAGGTGGAGGGTGGCCAAACGGCCGTGAGGACGATTGTTGTTGCTGCTGCTGCGGTAGTTGGTACGAGGGATACTGTTGATTTGCTCGAGTCTGAGCCGGAGGAGGGAGCGACCTGCTAAATGACGACGGGGTTGGACCCTGTGAAGAACTGAGCGATGAATGCCGTGACAGCTTGGGCGCCTGCTCCACTGAAGTCGCCGCTTTGTCTGGGCTGCCGAACAAGTTTTCGTAGGAGCCGCGACGACCGGACTGCCCTGGGGCAGAGGCCGGCCCAAACAGATCGTCAGGCAGCGCTTGACCAGCTTCCGTCGGAACCACATTGTGCGCTTGCTGCATCTGGAATGGGGGAGCTGGCCCCGAAGGGCTGCCAAACGGGTCCGTGCTGGATCGATACCGTTCGGGTGACGCTTGCCCAAACAGATCGCTCACCGACTGTGCCGGTGGTGGCGCAGTTTGTCCGAAGAAATCGTTCGCATGGTCTGGCTGGGGAGCAGACCTATCAGCGAAAAGTGGCGGAGCGGGCTGAGAGGATGCGCTGGCCATCGAAGCCGACAGATGCCGCTGAGGGACCAAAGGCGTCGAGAGTTGCGTTGGCGCAGCGCGCACCGCGTGCACTGCGAGGCCAAGTCAAGCCATTCAAGCGGTGTGTAAGCCCACTGACAACCTCTACCACCGACTGCGAGGGAGCGCCGCGTACCTGGGAATTGGCCGGGGGCACCGAATCCTGGCCGAACCTGATTTACCATCGCGACGGGGCTGCGAGGAAGAGTTCGAGTGAGAACAGCGGCGGTCCGACACCTGTGGATAGCTGAGCGGGACCTACCCGGACGCGAATGGGGAAGCCCTTGTTGCGGAAGGTGCCGAGGCCCCGGCGCCGCTGGTGGGCTCCGCTGTCGGCGGCTGCTGCGGGGGGAAGCGCCCAGCCATGCTGCGTCGTGCCTTGAGGATTTTGGGGTTTTATATCGGGATTTTCGGCCTATGAAAGGCGAAAAGCCCGAACACATCGCGGCAGAATGCGGCGCAGTTGAAGCCGGCCACGCTTGGAGCGATATGTGCACTTCTTACATTTGTCAATGGAACCACTACACGCAGACTTATACCGTGTCAGACCCTAGGCGATTTGCTGCTTCAGAGACGCCTCCGGGCTGGCGTGCAGCGCTTGGAATTGCTGCCTCAGCGCTTCCTGCGCCGGCGAGCTCGCCTTCTCCGTCTTCCGGATCTTCTCGGACAAGGAGGACGCGACGCTGTGGTCATCCGAGTCCGACTCAGTGGCATCCGAATCCATCTCAACCGGGGCCATCGCAGCTCGGGGACGAGGGCACCGCTGACGCTTCCTCGAGCTCGAGTGCAGATACGTGTGCTGCAACGTGCGCAGCGCCTCTTCCGTCTCGGCCTGCTCCTCTGGAGTCACCTCCCCGCGAAGCACGTACGTTGAAGAGCCCAGCTTCTTCGGGATGCGAATCTCGGCAATGCACTCGCTCGCAAGCTTCTTGGAAATGCGCATGGGGTTACAGCACAGTCGCGACGACAGGAAAGAACGAAGCGTCGTGCCCTCGGCAATGTCCAGCACTCCCTTGAAGAAGCAGTCGATCAGTGCCGCCGCATACACCTCCTCGTCGTGAGACCAGGGCCCGCTGCGCCGGAAGGAGTGCACGGGGCTTGCGCTCGGCGTACTGGCCACGCTGGCTGTTCCTGTACTGGAAACACTGGCGGTGCTGGACTTGCGCTCACGCTTGACGGGCGTCACTACGGGAGGAGGGGCGTTCTTATGTGCTTCCTCGTAAGCTAGACGCAGCTCGGTGAGTCGGCTTTCAACTTCAAAGAGCTCTTCTGAGAAGCCTTCCTCGTTCATACGCGATGGCGAGCCATTTTCCGCTTCCTTGCGCATGTACGTGATGGAGCCCACGTTGTCCGGAAACTTGCGTTCGCCCATACGCTGCGGTGCCAGCTTCATCGACAAATGCTTCGGCGTACAGCCCAGTTGCTGACACAGATAGCTCACGAGTTTTGTGCCGTCAGGCAGATCCAACACGCCTGCTAGGAAGAACTCGAACATGGTCGAAATGAACTCCTCTTCTTCCGGGGAGTCGAAGCCTGTGCGGATGATTGTGGGCTTGCCGCGTCCAGTCTTGACTCCAATCCGAGTCGACTTTCTCCTTCGGTCATGACGCAGACGGGCGGCGTGATATTCAACATCATCTTCATCCAGAGCAAAACGCCTGCCTTGCGGGTGATTCTCGTTGCTGTCGTGTTCGTGGTAGCGGCCATGCTCCAGCCCAAGACTAAAGCTGGCATACCGGAGCTCATCCAGCACACGCTCCACTTCCTGGCGATCTTCATCGGTCGGTGGGGGCTGGGCGGCTACAAAGACTGAAGCCCCCACCTTGCGTGGAATCTTCTGCCCCGCGAGCGACTCGGTGCCCAGCTTCATCGAGACACGGCGGCGATTGCAGCACAGCTTCTCGGCCAGGAACTTGCGGAGCGTCGTGCCCTCCGGCAGGTCTAGCAGCCCCTGGAGGAAGTACGATAAGAGCGCCACTGCGTACTCTTCTTCGGCTCGAGACCACACGCCGCTGCGCAAGTACTCAGGCTTGTCCTCGCCGAGAGACGGCGAGGTCTTTGGGCGACGGCGCTTGATGAGAGCGTCCGCCTGGACTAGAAGGTCCAGCTTGGAGAAGCTATCGTCGCCCCAAACCCCAAGGGGGGCGTTCTGCCGCTGCTGGGCTTCGCTTTGATCGTTTTCCTTTCCGTCTCTGTGACCAGCCGCTGATTCAGCTTGGACCTCGTCGTCCAGGATGGATACGTTGCCCTCTTCCTTCTTCTGTTCCTGCACGCCAGCAGTGTCGTACTGTGCCCCACTACTGTTGCTGGCGTCGTCCTGCGATGCGGAGGGCGCCTCTGCGGCCGGCTGCTGGAAGTCCTGGAGAATCGCCACGGCGCACTGCAGCTCGTCGGAGCTCCACTTGCGGTTGGGCTCCTCGGTTGGAGTGGGCTCAGGAGGAGCGGCGGTGGCACGCGGCAGTGCCTCCTCCTCGACGGCGGGGCTCAGGATCATGGACAGATCCATGGTGGTGTCTGCTTCTCTCTGGTGCTGTCGGGGGGAAACTGGAACTGGGCAGAAACGCGTAAAACCAATCAGGCGCGCGCTACGGGATCCCCTGTGCTGCACTTGCCTGTGTGCACTTGACCGTCCACATCCGCGCCACTGAACCAACATAAACGAGCCTGATCGCTAATGACACACACTGTTCTGTTCGTTCGTGTGTCGCATCACGGCAGTGCATTCGTACCTATACGAATACGTGCGCCACACGAATCTCTCAGTTTGACAATCATGAGCCGGATGCGCGACGTGGACGACGAGGAGCTGGACGAGAGCTTCCAGCACGCAGACGTCCCAAACACATTCCGAGAGCTGCGTGCCTGCATGAGGTGCTCGCTCATCAAGACCTTCACCCAGTTCTACGGGTCCCGGGTATCTACGCCGTGACGGTGTCCCCGACTCGATCAAGCGGTTCCTCGAGGACAGGAGCATCCCCTATCGCGTTCAAAACTAACTCGCGACCAGAAGATAAATAGTGGCGCTACCAACTTCTTGGAATGGGTCTTTCACAAACAGTTTGAGCTGCATTCAACTTGCTCTAACGCGTTGACTAACCAACACAAGCGTCAATCGGGTAGCTTATCCGAAGGCGCACCGCGTACCAGCTTATGTCTTCTTTGCTAAGCCGGATGGACGTCGATACCCAAACGACTTCCGCGGCGCCTGCAATCCACTGACTTCTGTAGGCTTTGGAATCGAGCCCGCCATGCTGTTTCTCGTCGAGCTTGATACACCAAGCGCCTTCGAAGGGCTTGGCGTGGCTAAAAAACTTCGCCGCTGCAAAGGCCGTGCCGTTCTTGATGGAGACGCACCAGAAGCTGCAACTGAAGATGCAGACGCTTCCGGTGGCGGACCCAAGCTAGGTGAGGAGGTCTTGGTAATTGCAGACCTCGTGGGCGTTGCAAGGTGGGACGATTGCATGAACGAACGTGGCCGCGAAAGAGCACTTGGTGGCTTCCCGATACTGCTTGGGGTCACGATTGGGCTTCGCTGTGTCAGCCTCGACCTTGTTGAAGTAGACATCTTCGGCGGACCAGGAAGGACATTTTTCGGGGGAGAGGTTGCCTTCGTAGCGGGTTGAGGGGGACTGTTAGCAGGCGTATGCTCACTGGGCGGGCTTGGTTGTCGAGCCATCAAGAGCGAGTCTTCAGCCTCAAAGCCGTTCTCGCTTGCAGGCTTCGCTGGCGAGCTTTCAGCATGAGCTTCAAGAGCTGTCATTCTGCTGGGCGCGCTAGGCACACGCCTGAACGGAGAAGACGCTCTGCTGAGCTCAATAGCTCTCCGTTGTGGAGATGGGTACTTGAAACAAACCACCAGATCAAAGTCCCCTTCGTTGTCGCTAGAGAGCTCTGCTTCCAATATATCTTCCGGGCTACCATTACCCATGATTAAGTCATAGGTGGACCTCACCACAGAATCCCTCGAGACCGCAAACGCTGTTGAAGCTGAGAACATTTCCGCTTGGAGGCCGCGTGAAGCCACATCGTGAAACCAGTCATCTGAGAGAGGATCGTCGCCCACGAGCACTTCAAAGACAAGATCTGCGTCGTCTTGATCGGCACTAAACATCGCTAGGGACAGCTTATCACTGAGCGGGTACAAAGACTGCTTCTGCTCGCAGTACTTGATGACGCCGAACTCTTGCAAGAATGCCACCGATTGGTCTACTCCTTCCGTATGCAGAGTCGTTTGAGCGACACTATCGAGGCTAGCTGCATCTTTGCCCCCTCCAGGAACAGATTCGTCGTATACCTCCCCCGGGTTGGACTCACAGCGGCGAACATCTTTCTCCAGGTCTTCACCACGGATATCCATAATCAGCTCATCGACGGGATCAAAGACATCATCCAGACCTCCTAAGACGGCAATATCACCAGCCTCGCTGCTTGACATCGGTTCAGACTTCGCTTCACCATTGCTATAGATTGGAGATCCGAAACTAACCCCGACGTCTTCAAGTGCGTCACGCTCAGCAAAGCTCGTATCAAACTTGCTTTGAACAACCCTCGCGCAAGCATCATTCTCCGTCACCGGAACTCCAGCTTCCTCTACAGCCGGAATTTCCGCTGGGCGAATCGCTCGGGCGTTCACTGTATTGGAAATCGCCACGCCCTCCATATCCTCCTTGTCGTGATTGCCACCCACATCGTCAACGTCAAGCGTTGGCGCATCGACAGCATAATTTTCTTTGACTTCGACTGTCCTGCCGCACGCTTCATCAGCAGCCATGCTTTGCGCTGGACGAATTGGACGGTCATCGGGAGAAACTGCAGTCTGGACATCGTCGGCTTCCTTCGCATCGTCACAGGGCGCCATGTTTTCACCCTCGTTATCACCAGTTGTGTCATTCTCAGCTACCTCTGCAGTAGAATGGACGGCCTTGTCTTCTTCAAACGCCCCAGTTGATTCTACGAAAGCAGCCGCAGTGACAGTTCCTGGCGCAACGAGAGCTGTTGAAGCCGGCGTGATGAGCCGGTCATCCCACGATTGAGCGAGCGCGCGCTCCTCGTCTCCATCGTTGGCAGTCCGCCCACAGCTGCTACTGTCGTTGTCTGCGGCTGCAACAGCATCATCCGCAGTATTGAGGGCACTGTCCGCTCTCGTCTGGGGAAATGTTGAAGCGGGCTTAATCGGCCGGTCGTCGCACGACTGCACTACCCCTGCATGCTCTTCCAATGAAGGTGCTGCAGGAACAAAGTCGTCGGCAGCAGCATCTTGGACAATGACGATATCGTCATCCAACTCCAACTCATCGAGCTGTATTTGGGCCGGTCGAATTGGGCGTTCGTCCCACAATTCTACATTAGGTACAGGCTCCATGCCCGCCACAGCAACCGCATCTAACACGATCGCAACAGCATCGTCATTACCAGCGCCATCGGCCACTGTTGATGCGGACCGAATAGGAAGATCATCCCAGGGGTCAACAGGAACATCCTCGTCGTCGACAGTAAATCTACTATCCGCAGCGCTGCCTTCACCCGTGCAAGTATTTCGCGCTGGCTGTGTAGGCCGATCATCCCACGAAGCCTCGGTTCCCTTGTCCTCTGTGGGGGCCCCATCAATAGCATCGTCCGAAGCAGCCATGTCGTTTTCCACAGGGGCAGTGACTGTAGCGAGGATGTCGTCTGTAACAGTTATCCTTGGCTCGGTGCTCGTGTCATCCCAGGGCTTAGATACTTCAATATCACTCGTGTTTTTCTCCAACTGATTGGCCACCACCGTAGCGAAAGCAACATCATCATACTTAGCCTCGTCGTATCCCACCTGTGCTGGTTGCACTGGACGATCATCCATACAATCCCCCGGCACTTCATAACTCGTTTTTCCAGGTGCCTTATCATCACGAGTGACACCAATGTCAGCGACGGCAGGTTCCGCTTCATTATGCCTTGTTGGTGCAGGCCGAATCGGGCGATCGTCCCAATTTTGAACCTCTTGGACGGATGCCACGTGCCCCGCACAAATGCCAACGTCAGAACTTACAGCAGCCACATCATCCTCAGTAATGGCTGCTGTTGAAGTTTCTGCGTCGCCGTTATCTTCTTCATCAAGTGCTACATGTGCCGGCTGGATAGGACGGTCGTCCCAGGCTTCTGTGTCTCCAATAACAGCGGCCGAGGCTTGAGACTCGCTCATCAACGGAGAGGAGTCAGCGGTTTCCACGATTGTCGCAGCAATAGCAATAGCAGAATTTGACCCGTCGTCAGTCGCTAGCCCAGCGCCAGCTTCGACGCCAATCTTGGGTACTATGGCAGCAGCAGTAGCTTCGGTAGCAACCTCATCTGAGGTACCCCCGCTATAAACTTGATCCTTTTGACCTTCGTCGTGTGGGAAATCATCAATATTATGCTGTACTGGTTGGCAGCTGCCGGATGACACGTCGGACGCTTCTTGAAGCAGCTCCAGCGAGTCTGTCCGCCACATAATCCACGCTTTATCGAGAGTACCACCAGCAATCTGCAACCAATTACCGCCCCGTATTATCACCTCGAGCGTCTCGCCACGACTGAGGAGACCCACCGCCTGCGCCTCCTTAGAGGGAAACTCTCGAATTGCAATCTGCGCTTCCTCCGGCAGCGCCTCATTCAACTCGTAGAAAGTGTGAGGAGCTGTAGGTGCACGTTACACAATAACATCACTAACGTTAGCTTGCTAGTACCTGCCATGCTTTCCCACAATAGTACGTACTTGTGCATGCGTCGTGTTTGAGCCTAGTGCACACGATCTGCACGTCCTTCTTCTCGACCCAGACGCTTTCCAGCTCCGGATGGAACAACCGGAGTCTAGCCTCGCTCCCCTCCACTATACAGTAGAGAAAATTGATACTTGGAACTGATCCTACGCTCTCCGCCGTGTCTCGAGGTCCGTCGAATATCAGCGCAGCCGGGTTCGTCACCTCACAGCAGCCAAGAAAGTCCGTCGTCTCCCAGGGCGTGAGCAATGCCATGCCGTCGGGTAAATCCGCCATCATGAAGCCTCCCTCGGCCTCGCCCGACATCGCGTCTTGATACGCCACTTGGAGCCACGAGACAGGGGCGGCGGCGACGCCATCGCCTGGAACCTGGAATGCCGGAGAGCATGCGCCGATAGCTCGGCCTTGAGAGATGCGGGCGCGCTCAGAGGCGCTGCTGTCGGGCGCCGCGCGGATGCGGAGCTCTGCCTGCAGCGGCAGACTCGGGTGCACGCAGTACCAGCGCATTCTTCATGCAGAAAATTTCTTTTTGGCAAAGTTAAATTGCAATTCAGTCAGACGAAATTGCAAATCGGTCAGTGGGCTGCTATTTGGTCAGGTATCAAATTAAGAAACGGCAGGGGGATCAGCAAATAGAAATATGGTCGGAACGAGACCCAAAGCAATGGATAATATGGATCTGGTTGGAGTTCTTAAGAATGAAGTCACTGCATCAATGTAGCATAATACAGCGTCTACAATGACGTGCATCAAACAGGTCGAAGATTCAACGTGGATAGCCATAAGTTGTCTGGCCTCGCTTGGAACTCAACTTTCTTCAAATCTGGCGACGTCCACATTACTTTGCAGGGTGAATCTCACTGTGCGTATTCACGTAGTTCTTGCAGATTTGAGACGGTGGCAGCGAGCGCAAGTTTCAAAATCGCTGTTTTGGGTGAAGGTCGCGACTGTGCCTTCAATAGCGATGGATTTATAATAGCCTCAAGCTGGTTGTTAAATGGGCTCGGAGAACTACAAAATTTCAATCTCTTCCGACGCTGAAGCAAATTGCAACCACCTGACCGTTTTGCAAATTCCCCACTCGAACACCTGACTGAATTGCAATTTCCCCAATAACAACTTCCCCAATAATAAATGGAGGGCCAAGTTTGACCGATGGCCTATTACAGTTTAAGAGCAGCTTCAACTTGCTCTCTATATGCTTTTTCACAAAAATAAGAGCATTACCCGATCCGCCGCATGCACAGGTAGACCAAGATGCCGTCCCCGAGGGCCTCTACCAAGCCCAAGCCGTCCGCTGAAGATGTCCGTCTCCTCGGTGGGAAGGTCTTGAGCCGCTGGAAACCCAGCGGGGCCTCTGCCGGACCGGAACTGCTGGTTCTCCAGGGCGACCTCACGTCCTGCACGGCCGACGCCATCGTCAACGCCGCCAACTCGCACTTGGCGCACGGCGGGGGTTT
>JAABLK010000602.1:0-21928 GCA_012295415.1 Phytophthora chlamydospora | reverse complement strand
GTGCTCTCGTACAGCCAACGGGCAATATCGAGCTGCTTGGCTCGAAGGGCTTGCTGGACGCTGCCAGCTCCCCACTGCACCGTATTGCCCTGGTCCTTGGAGTCATTTTCCAGCATAAATCTGAGCATGGGCTGGCGGCCTTGCTCGGCGGCCTTGATGACGACGTCTAAGTGCACGATCGCCCCCTTGAAGTGGCCGAACAGCCACTCCAGGATGCTTAGGTTGTCTAGTTCCACGGCCACTTTGACCGCCTGGCCGAACTGCCACCGGTGATAGAACTCGTCCGAGCGCAGGAAGTTGCCCAACGTCCAGTCAGAGCCCGTCCAGTCAGAGCCCCTCGAGGCCTCGACCGGGCTGCTGGTCTCCCAGATCCAGTCCAATAGCGCCGTGGACTGAAAGCGGCAGGCCTGGCTCAGGGAGAGGTTGGGCGGAGGCCCCAGGAATTGGGTAATGACCGGCGCCACTTGGTCCAGCGCGTCGGCGGTCGGCTGGCGGTGGAGCACGGCGGCGACGGAGTGCAGCGTGGGCGGCATCGAGAGGAGTCTTGCGGTCTCGGAAGGCTTGGGACTTGGGCTTGCGCTTGGGCTGCAGCACGCGAAATGCAGAATGAGGATTCGGTTGGAAGCGCGGAACGGGCCCAAGTTGAAGTGGTTGAAGTGAGTCACTAACTTTTTGGTTTTGGTTTTGGGAGCACAAGGATATCCATGCAACTTGCGGCGCAAGCAACGGCGTTTTACGATTAAGCACGAGAAACAAATCCACGATCTGTAACCTAACTTCGTTCCTTTCAATCAATAAAAACACCAACAGAGCTATCTTGTTCGTTGCCGTCGCTGATAGCAAAACTTTATCGGGATCTCGAACTTTTCCCTGTTGCTTTATACGTGGTGAGGTTTGCTGATTATCACATTTGAACTCGGGGGTGAGCACCTGATTCAGGTGACTTGAAGCAGCTACATGGATACAGGTGAAGTACTTTCCCAGTCGAAAAATCGATCTCACCGACTGCACTTGTTTGATCCACAACGAGGGCCAACAATGCGGAGCAACGTCGTCATGCAAACTTGACGGCACGCTATGCGATGTGGCTGATCTCAGTCTTTGCTGTCGTTGGAAAGCTTCCCGCCCAGTTTCGCGCACGATCGTTCCAGCGGTGGCAAATAGCCACTGAACCATGATGTGGAACTACTTCCAACCGTATTTTGCGTTCTTTCGGCGGTGCTGGTAATTGCCGTCGCCATCGTGACGCTCTCCATGAAGATCTTGGTATCAAGCTTCAGATGCCACAATGGAGAACGATGCTGAGGGAAGCGAGAATAAGGGGGACCCACACGATCCGACCGGCTGATTGCACTGTTCTCCGTTGCCCCCCTTCAAGATGTTGAAACCACCGCCATAGCGATCCGTCGGGAATCAACCCCGCTTGGCCTCACGCAGCAACGCGTTCGGATCTGGTGCGACGTGCAGACAGAGACTCGCTCCATTGAGCCGCTAACGACCTCGGCTGGGTCTTGACCTTTACACACAAGAATATCGACGGAACAGTAAAGTGACCTTGCAGGAATATACCTCAAGCTCATCGTTGAGTTCCTGCCACTTGATCTTAACGTGCCCAAGCTCAGACCGCTCAAGTTCTTCTCCGTCATCTTGGCCATCACGGGTGACAAATCTGGGACCGTCGGGAGCGAGGTGTTGCGTAGGATCGAGTGAGCCCAGCTTATTCGAGCAGGTTGATCCAGCTGCATGTGCCAGTGAAACTCCTGTGCACAGTACAGCGTCATCCGCTTGTTGGGGCGGTGCTCTCTCTGATCAGACACAAATGCTCGGGTAAGTCTGAACACGTCAACACGGGGCGGCATAACAGAGGTTTTTGAAACAGGAATTCGATTGTTGAGCTGCAATGGACGACCGACGAATCTGCTTGCACATGTTCGTAGTTTATGTAGATGGCAATGGAAAAGCACACCTCTCCTCTTCGTCATTCGAGTTTTGTTTCTTTTGTAGGAGGTGGACAGCAGTTTCACGGTTCGTTTTTTTTTTTTTGCCACGAGATCAACTTGACAGCGTAGCACGTCGTGCAAGTCTTGTCGGTCGTCCATTATTGCAGCTCAAAAATTGACTCACTCGAATCGTCGTGCTCGTCATCATCCCGCTCGTCTTCTGAGGACACTTCCTCTTCATCCGATTCAGGAGCCTCTTCGCCGGACACTCCTGAATCACGCATCGGCCCCATCCCCTTCGGCATTGGCGGTTCAAAACATCCGACCATAGCTCCTGTCCCAGGCGGATTCGTCAGCACGAAGCTCTCGCGGGTTGCCACTTTCGGCACTACAACGACGTACACGTGCTTCTGTGGTAACGAGTTAGCATTCTTCTGCAGCTTTCTGTCCAGCACGCGTCGAGCTCGAGAATTGTACACCTTGTGATTCTGGATGGTCACCTGGAGATACGCCAATAGGTGCTCAGGGGGCCCGACACCCCTCGGAAACGCTATGCATGGGGAGACCGCATCAACAAACGGGAATCTGAAGTAATCCGGACGCCAGTATGTATTCGCCTTGAGCGCTGTCAGCTCCTTGTAGCAATCAGATTTATTCCGGCCACCACATCGACTCGCGCTCACGTCTAGCTCAAGACGTTCATACGGGTCATCGGCACCTAGTTCAATGGTAAACGAACCCTTTTGGCCAATACTGTCCAGGACACAATGGTGTACCAGCAGCTCATACGAGATTCCATGAAATCCCCCACCGATGCTCGCTGCATATTGATAAAACTCGAGGTGCTTCGCCATTGGCACGTCGCAGCGCCCCAACTGTTTCAACACATACGCTGAATCCACTGACCCGAACCACGACAGCGTCGAAGTATAATAATCCACACAATTCGGGTCCAGCACGTAATGGCGACGCAGTCGGTCAGATTGATTCGGGCCTGCAACTCCATATGCCGTGTCCATCAACTCGTACGCTTGCGCTTTATCCACGCTGCGAACAACTGTGTCAATTTTCTTCCTCACATTTGCTGGGGCCATGCAGAATTGACGCATATTGCCACCACTTAGTGCGTACTGCTGCGCAGCCACTTTCTTGACTCCTGCCTCATGCGTCCTGTTTTCGCTCTTTGCGTACCCCGTTTTCACCAGCCACGTCCGATTGCTGAGGACGTAGCGTTCCATATCACCATACCGCCAAGCAGGAAGCACCACAAGCTCCGAAGGATCGTCATCTTTCGGGTCATACTGGCAGGACGTCGCCAGAATATCAGACAACTGCAGATACCAACTCCCCTTAATCTCATCCGACGTGAAGCCGTCAACTAGCACGAGCAACCCACCAGTTTTCTTTATCTTGTTCATATCCTCGTCCGGGACGTCCACTGCTCGCTGCACTGGGATTTCTGTGCTCGCGTCTGAGCTTGCGGCGCTCTCAACACCGTTGAGGAATGCAACAGCTCGTCCTCTGGCACGTCCTTTGACACGCCGAATGACCAGCACCTTACGATGTTCAACACACGCGAGATAAAGCGCCAACATCATCAAAAAGCACGACTTGCCTACACCTGGAGAGCCCACAATCACCACCGGCACCGTCTCCAGCGAAGGAATCTGCCGCTTCACAACTGCCCACAGCGCCACCTCCTCTTTGCGGACGTAGTAGCTCGGCGGGAACTCGCCGAACCCGGTCCAAAGCTCGTGTAATCCGGGCGTCGGAATCAGCGTGCCCATCTTCTCTTTCAGCTTGTCCAGCTGATACTCCGCTGCACTAATCTTCATGCGCTGCATCTCCATGCCGGGAATGGGAGCATCTAGAATCCTAGGCGACACGACCATGACCAGTGGGTCATCCGGGCCGCCATGAGCGCCAACTGGTAGCTCCGGGTTGAGCTCCTCGCCTCTTCGACGAGCCGCATCACACGTGTACACGGTGAGGTCTTGGCCGACCGCGCCTTTTAGCACTCGGTTCGAGAGTTCGTCGATTATACGCGTGCGGATGATGCAAATCTTGGTCGCGTCGGTTGCGATAGCAGCCCGGAGTTCAGCCACCCAGGCGCCACGCTTGTCCACGAGCCGATAGTACACTTCCCTTTTTGGCATCGTTCTTTCCGGGGATAATTGCGATTGGTAAATCCGGTATCTAGATCTTGTTTTCGGAGACCAGATCTTGTTTTCGGAGATCAAAACACCCGAAGGAATGGCTTCGCCTGCTGCGCCGACGGACGGCGCGCAGCTCGAGACGGTCGTCCTGGCAGCACTAGGCTCGCTGTACGCTCCGCATGTGAATCCGGAGGAGACACGAGCAGCAGACACCTTTTTGCGCGGCTTCCAGCTCACACCCGCGGCCTTCGGCGTGTGCGCGTCGCTGCTGGACCAGCTGCTAAATTCGGCGCTATCTTCGGAGCACATCCCAGCGGTCTTCTTTTCGGCGCAGACGCTGGCCAACAAGCTTCGGCGCGAGCCGGTGACTTCAACTTCGGACGCAGCCGCCTGGACGCAGCGGATCGTAACGTGGTTATCCGGCGACGCCAAGGTACCCAAGATGGTGGTTACCCAGCTGCTGCTGGCACTAGTGGCGGCGCTGCCACGGCTTCAGCCGCAAGATCTCAAGCTACAGGACGTCCAAGTATCAGCTACAAGCTCCAGCCAGCTACTCGCGGCGACGCGGGAGAGTTACGCCCAATGCAACGGCCAAAGTGTGGTGGGGTACGCCCTGTTACACTTGGCGCAGCGAGGCGTACCCTCAACCGTACTGGCCGAGCTGCTGCTACTTCTGGTGGAGGAAGTGGACACGTTAACGGAACGAGCAGCTAGACAGCGGATGCAGGACGAGGTGGACGCCTGGGCGCCCGCCGTGTTGGACAGGTTGCTGCCGCAACTCATGCACGACGCGAGTAACCGTGGAGGGGGTACGTCTCCGGACACTGTGGAGACCCAGGAGACAGTGCTACGAGCTCTCACGAGCTGGTTACGTTACGTCCGCGTGGATGCCGAGGTGGTGGTGCGTAACCCGCTGTTACACTCCCTCCTTGGCTTTTTGGTCCGTGACGAGCTGTTCGACGCGTCCGTGGACTTGGCTGTGGAAGTGGTTAGATCGTACTCCCATGATAACCTCGTGGTACAGTGGCTGGCCCCGAGGTTGTTGTCTCTAAGAGGCTCGTTCGCTACGGCTGCCGAGGCTGAAGATGTGGATTCGTGCTTGGGACTTTGCCGGATCTTCACGGAGATGGGCGAATCCTACTTGGAGATGCTGCTGCAGCAAAACGGGGCGGGGAATGAGCACACGGCGCTGGTGGATCTACTGCTGGACTGCATGAGTTATCCGGACGCCGAGGTGGCGGACGTGACGATCCCGTTCTGGTTCCGATTGCTGGAGGAACTGCAGCGACGTATCACGCCGGCTTTGCTGGCGCAGTACAAGCCGCGACTTGGGCGTCTGGCGGGGTTGTGTATGCAGAAGTTACAGTTCCGAGAGGAGTTCCCGAGCCTCCCAGCCGATAAGCAGCAGGACTTTAAGGCATTTCGACAGGAACTTGGTGATATCTTGCGGGACTGCTGCCAGCTTCTGGGCGTGGACGCCGTGCTTCAGCACTGCGTGAATGGGCTGAACCAGGTCTTCCAAGCGCCGACTGAGTCCCGAAGTTGGGAAGCCGTGGAAGCCCATTTGTACTGCTTCCGATCCATCGCGCGTGAAGTGGAGAAGACGAAGACGAACGCAGAGGCCCTCGACGCGCCGATTGCGCTCATTTTCCGGCATCTTCCGCAGTTCGCCGACCATCCCGCGATCTGCTACACGTCTTGTCTGATTGTGTCGCGGTACGCCGAGTGGCTACGTGCGCATCCCGAGTCGCTTTCCACTCAAGTGGCTTTCCTGAACACTTGCGTGACCAAGAGTGCAGGAGACTCTCGCTACGCAGAGTGGGAAGTGGCGAGAGCTGCTGCTTCGGCTGTACGTGCGCTGGCGGTGGACTGCTGGTCGATGCTTGGAGGCGACATCATGGCCTTCTACCTGCACATCGAGGAGCGTGAGCTCATGGCCGTTGAGGACCAGGTTTTAATTCTTGAGGGGGTCTGCGCTGGCGTGGGGAACTCTGGAGACATGACTCGCATCCTGTCTGTTCTGGATCAAGCCATGAAAGGCATTGGGCGGCGTCTCGCTGTGTTGTTTGCGTCGAGCGAGGCCAAGGGCCATGTACAGGTCGCGCTGAACGAGTTACTGCGCCTGATGTGCATTTACGAGTATCTGGACATCAAGCAGCGCCAAGGCGAGAAGCATCCGCTCGTCATGCTGACGGAGCAATTGTGGCCGCTGTTCAACCAGATGCTGGCGTTGTACCGCGGCCACGACGAGCTCGTGGAGCGTGTGTGTCGGTGCTACAAGCGCATTCTTCGTACCTGTGGCGCAGATATCGCGCCTTTGTTACCGCAACTTGTGGATAACCTCTTGGCTTTCTACCAAGCGGAGCCCAAGTCGTCCTACCTGTACACTGCGAGCATGGTGCTAAAGTTCTTCGCTCATGGCCACAACCACAGCTCTTCAGCAGAGATGGATCCTCTGTTCGCACGGATGCTTTTCACGCTGGTGGAGACTACGATGCCCATTTTCGGGAATGCCAGGGACATGCAGGCGCGGCCGGATGTCGTCGAAGAGTTCTTTTATCTCATGGAGCGCGCCGTGCGCTGTGTACCGCAAGTGCTGGCTGCGGCCGTTCCTGCTTCGTCGAGTATTGCCCCAGCGCAAGGCCGGCCGCTCATGACGAGCGTGTTCTCTTGCGCTGTATCAGCGCTGGTGATCTCTCACAATGAAGCGAACAAGGCGGTGCTCTGCTTCATGGAGCAAGTGTACGTGCAGTCTCAAGCTGAGGACGCGCGCGTCAAACTGGTTTCCTATTGTGCGTCCAACAGCGCAGAGGATTGCAACAAACTGCTGGTAAGTTATCTGCTGCGAGGCGTTGTTCTCGGCGCCATGTCGCCGTCCCGGGTAGACGCGGATTACGGCTCGGCGGCGGGAGTGTTAGTGCAGCTTGCCAAGCTAAACGGACCGCAACTTCAGCAGTGGATCGCCGAGTGGTTTGAGCAGGCGACGGCGGGCACGTTTGCGACTGCAGCCGTCAACTTCCTCACGCCGAACGAAGCCAAGGAGTTTCAGAGCGAGTTGTTCAGTGCGGCTAGCGAGCGCGCATTCCGTCGTACCGTGCGTCACTTCGGGAAGCTGTGCGCCTCTCGAAACACGTCTCTGAAGGACTGCGAGCGCCAGTGAGAAGGGAGTTCAAGCATGACGACTAACAGCAACGACGATAAGGGCCAGTCAATTGAGGCTCCTAAGGTACAGGTGGGTACTGTGGGTTGAAGGTAGCGATGCGTTAGTAGCTCATGATGTCGTTGCATCTCTCTTCTGGTTATCGAAACTCATCTGCTGTCAACCGAGTTTTAGCGTTGTTAGAGCGCGCCGCTTGGCTCGTCAGGCTCGGCGCTGGACGTGTTTCTAGATGACAAGTGCAGATCGATGGCGTAACTGGAGTTGGTGGATAAGTGGTTGGCCCTTGTCGTGTTGCTGGCAGCGGCGGCGTCTTCATTCGTTAGTGCTGCTGCGTCTTCTACGACGCCGTACTCCCACGCCGAGCCTTCCTCGTATGTGCCAGCATATTCCCCCGCAGACCACGTGGTTGGATCGTAGGTAGCACCCTCCTCCCAAGCGTAACTTTCCCCGCCTTCATCCACATACTGCTCACCTTCCAGACCAGAAGCCGGAACGGTGTCATTGGAGCCACTGATCCAGTCTAACGTAGCAGTCGTGTCTGCTGGATCAAGTTGTTGCATGGCGTCGTAGCCTGGAACCCAAGATCCTTGCGCAGTCTCTTCATGTTCCTGACCCGAAAGTGTAAGTTGTTCATCCTCCTTGGCCTCCGATTCCAGC
Organism: Phytophthora chlamydospora; assembly: GCA_012295415.1. Classification (NCBI taxonomy): domain Eukaryota; phylum Oomycota; class Peronosporomycetes; order Peronosporales; family Peronosporaceae; genus Phytophthora; species Phytophthora chlamydospora. The sequence continues at coordinate 14,015 of JAABLK010000602.1, read as the reverse complement.
GTGCTGTTTCCCGCTCCTTCATCCTCGGTAAGGCCTGAGCCGATACCTTCACTCGCTACAGCAGCGTCGTCGCTGGCCTCCGTTTGGGTGTATGGAATATGTTCTTGGGTATTGCCGTCTTCAGAACCCTGACGAAGATTTATATCGTTTGGGATGACTGCAGATTGGTAGACTGAGGCTGTACCAGTCGGCGAGGAGGAAACACGACGGGATGGTTGTGCTGCTCGGTGCTTTGGGTCTGCAGAAGCAACGCGCCGAACGTTTTGTGCTGGGGAAGGCGGGCGGTTGGAATGCACGACATCGATCGACGTTCTCCTGCCAGACTGACGCGAGCTCGAGTTGCGGTCGGGTTGAGGTACGTTCTCCACTTCAGCCTTCGTGGATCCGTCTGCACGCTCCTCACTCTCGTCTTCGTTGTGATTCCCCGCAGCAACGGTGTTCAATCTGTCAGTCAACGTAGCCATCTGTGCTTGCAGTAGTTCTGGTGGGCAGGTTTCGTAGAGCTGTTGGGCGGAGACGTGGTGCAGTAAACCTGCGAAGACCCGGCAGAAGAGACCCAGCAGCTCCAGCATCAACCGATCCTCAGTCTGCTGAGCAGCTTCGCGCTCGCTGCTGACGGCAGCTTCAGCGGCAGATCCAGGAACGGTCCCATTTCCCGTTGCTTCCGACGAGGTTAGAGCAAATGGCGAAGCTGACAGGCGCGCTTTAGCCACTCGCGCAACCTGCACTACCCCCAAGGGCAAAGCTCCGTTGCTCCAGGGCGAGAGAATCGGAACGAGGTACAAGCCACGAGCGCCTCCGGAGATGTCGACGGTATCGTTGAAAGCTGCCTCCGCCGCCGGCTCCGTGAGGACTATTGACGTGGCGTCACTACGCAGGAGCAACGCGCAAAGTGAGGATTGGGCACTGACGTAGCGACGTACTGTGGTCGGCGAGCTGCCATCTCCTGCATCTTGGGGGAAATGCTTTCCCACGTGCCAAAACTTGTGCACAGCGGCGTCGAAGACGAAGAGGCGAAGCTGCTTGATCCCCAAACACTCGCCCAGCTCCTTCTGCGCTGCAGATACGAGGTTCACTAGGGATGGAACTGAAGAAGCTGGTGAAGATGACGGGCTTTCAGCATCTTCTGACGCTTGAGGCTTGATAGTGTGAAGCCCAACCGATGCCTTGAAGACAATCTCGCTTGGCATCTGCAGGATCTGGTGCATCTTGTGGTTGATCTTCTGCAGCGTCTTGGTTACGGCTGTCTGGCGGAGGATGGTGCCTGCTTGGACGGCTAACAGACAGCCAAGGATCTGATCGTTGGCGGAAAATGGTTTCTGGTGGGAAGTGTTCCACACTTTGAGGACTGCGAACACGCCCAGGTTGTTCACCTTTGCACGATTGCTGTCTTCACCGCTGGTTGACTGGGTTTCCAGGTAACTCTGGAGGTCGTGCACGATGGGAAGTGCTAAAACCTCGCGTGACGTTGTTCCTGTGATGGAGTCTGTGGAGCTGTAGAAGCGTGGGTCGTCGTTGGCGCAATGAACATTGCAGAGCTTGTTGTGACGAGCAGCGTAACCTGCAATTCCCTTGTCGAGCGGCAGCTCCCACCGCTCAGAGCCCCGCTCAGAGCACGTAGCGATTAGCTTCCGAGTCGCGTGGTCGACAACGAAAAGAGCTGCATGCTCGCAATGCAGCAACTCGCAGATACGTTTCAGCAACGCTTGTAGGACGGTCGGGAGGTGCGTGGAGCATACGATGTGGACGCAGCTATTGAGCCACTTCTTGAGTACCACCGACAAGTTGATGGCGTTGGTGATGCTGAACTGCGAGTCCACTTTCTCCAACACTTTGAGGATGTTGGGGTCAATGTACTGGTAGGCGTCGGATGTCACGAGATGGCTGGCAGACCCGAGAGCGGAGGCTTGAAGCACTTGCACTCTCGCTGAGGATCCCGCTCTCCTCGGGGTCGACGAGGTTATCGAGATGGAAGACGAGGCACTTCCTGGCCGACCGCCGTAATTGCTGTCAGTCTCCATGCGCTTCTTCGGCTTACCAAGCCGAGACACTTGATCCGTATCGCTGGCAGATTCGTCGAAGTCATCTCCTCGACTTTTGGCATCCTGCATGTGTTGCAAGGCTTCAATCTCGGCTCTTAGACGCTTGATTTTCTTCTCCTGGTTGGACGTGAGCGTCTTGTCCTCAGCATGTCGAGCCTCGAGAACCTGAAAAGGCAAAACCCAAGATGAAATTGTGGCTCAGCATCTCCAGTCCAGGAGTTGGCTACTTACCCGTAGTTTACGAAGAAAGTCTTGATTTTCTCGGGCCAAGGCTTGCAGCGCACTCTGTTGTGCAGACTTGTCGGACGGGTTTTGCTGCTGGTCGACAAGTTTCTGGAGATTGGCGTACACAGCCGCATAACGCGCTGCTAACTTGTCGTACTCGTGCCGTTGCCGGAGCACCGTCTTGTCCAGCTCGTCAATGCGCGTTAACTGCGTCGCCTTCTCGCTTTGAAATCGCTGGTTATCACGGCTTAGCTTGGTGATCTGCTTCTCCGCGGCGTGGCGGTACTTCGTACTAGCGGATACTTCTCGTTCTAGCAGCACCAGACGCTGCTTTAACGAAGAAATCGTGTGAGCATCTTGCCTCATTTTCTCCTGAAGCAAAAGGTCCTTCGAGTACATCGGCATGGCGTCAAGCTCCCCGAGCGAACGTTGCTTTAGTACTTCGACGTCATCAAGTGGAGGATCTGGTTGAACACCTGGACGCGTATTAGCAGGCAAAGGAGTGAGCCGACTGCGCTGCAACGTTGCGAAGTGAGGGCTAGCGCCGTGGGTGCATTGGAGTGTTCGCTTCTTTGAGGAGCTGTATACGCTTGCGCTCAGAGGGCTGTACATCGGCAGGTCTGGAGCGGAGCCACACCGATTCAGGATCGAGAGTTCCATTGTGCGCTTCTTCTTGGCTATCGACTGGTCGGTGATAATTTGTACTGAAGATGCAGCTTCCTCGTCCTCATGGCCTTCGTGCACAGTCGACGAAGAAGCTCGGAGAGTAGACGACGCGGAGTTGAGTGACCCCGAAGGTTGTAAACTTGGTGCGCTTGATGGTGTCTTCAACCTAGATTTCTTCTTGTTCTGCAACCGTTCTTTGTCGGTGTGATACGAGCGAGAAGGCTCATGTTTGTCAGCTCTTCGTTGCAGCTTTGGTGGACTTCTAGCGTCTCCGTTTGGTAAAATGATACCGCTGCTTGTTTCATGGATGATGAAAAAGGACGAAGATGTCGTGAATGCTGTCGTGTTGTTGGAACGGCGGCTGTCCTGCTCGCTTCCCTCCACTGCGCTGCATGGCGCCTCGCCTCTCTCCGGACTGGACCTTGAGCTGGAAGGCATCGATCTTGATGCCTTTTATTATCTCCAAGTGAAGACAGACTTTTTCAGATGAAACTGCTCCAAAAACAAAAAAAAAGATGAACACGTAGTAGTTATCTCTATCACTTGGGTACCGTATCGGCTTCCTCTATTCAGCATTGGACTGGTAGCTGCGGACGAACCTGGCGGGTAAACGTTTCTCCTTGAACGCGCCCACAATGTGAATGATGTCGTAGAACACGTCCTTCCCACCTTGCTTGTTTGGAACCACTTCAACAGCACGTACGCGTGCGACACCGCCCTGTTTGTTGATGCCTCGCCAGTCACGCGCCAGAACCTCCACCACGTCGTTCTTGACGAAGACATGGTGAGGATCCCGACCCTGCTGCCACGATTCCACTGCCTTGGCCTCATGATCGTCATCGTCACTCATCTCATCGATCTCAAGCCGTCTGGCACAACGAGGCTCCTGCTCCTCGATAACAATCGCGCTACGAGGGCTGCTGCCTCGAGTCCCGCGAGCGCTCTTACCGCCACTGGCACTGGCAGTGACACTGGCGTTGCTCCCCTTTCGCCTCCGCTTGCGATTCGTTTTCGAGGACGAGATGTCCGTGCGAGCGGCAGTCGTTGCCTCTGCTGGTGTAGAATCCTGACGGGCGCGATTTTTCTTCTGCCGAGAACGCTGCTTACTAGACTTTCGATTGCGCCGAGCCGGAGAAGATGTTGCGTTGGTGCTTGGGGTAGCAGTGACGGTAGCAGTGGCAGTCTCCTCGCTGTTCTTCTTGCTCAAGTGATCTGGGAGATCCACAAACTGCCCCATTCCTGACGTTTTGAGATGGCGAGGACACCACGCTTGATAGTACGGATCCCTCGTGAGGAGGCCGTTCACGAACGCACAGGCAACATGATATGCTCGCACACATTTTCTGTGAGCACACTGAATTTTGCTCAGCCCCTTTCGACCACCACAGATCGTGCATTTCAACCGCTTGCGTTCCGGATCCACCAGAGCGATACCGTGCACGACGCCATCTTTAAAGAACGTCTCCGGCGTGAACATCGCGCACTGAGGATGCACGACGCTGCCGGTGTCTGTACTGGTAAAGTCACCACCACTGAGCTCACACAGGGCACACACCTCGCTGCCCTCCTGCTTGAGCTTGTTCACGAACATGCCTCCGAATGAAATGTCTTCGACCTCGCTGTCCGCCTCCTCTTCGCTCCCCACCTTCGCTCCCGAACCTGGAACTCGACCATCTTCCTCTGCATCGCTGTCCTCATCGCTCTCATCGAACTGTCGTTTGGCAGTCCGCAGCTCCTGGTACATCCGTTCGTAGTTACGCCACTGAATGCCCTGAAGTTCTTGCTGGCGGTATTCCTTCGAGGCATACTCCTCGTCCACCTTCTTCGTAAGGGAAGCAAATGCCAGCTCATTGGATTCCATCACGGCGCGGAATTGTTGCTGCAGAGTCGCCAATTCGGTCTTGATCTCGTCTCTTTCGCCCTCACTGTCGGTGTCATCATCATCCACTTCATCACCGACACGATCTTCAATGGTAAGTAGCTCCGAAGAAAAGCACGCGTTCGTGAGTGCATCAACTTCAGCCAGCTTTACCTCGAAATGTTTATGTAGGAGCAGCTCCTTCGCCGGATGTTCGGGTCCTTGAGCACTGCTTTTAGCGTCATGTTTCCGCTCGCAGTAAACAGTTGAGTTTTCCGTTGAGAACTGCACCTGAAATCGCCTCCGCTTGGGTGGACTCTCAATGCTGGCATCCTGCAGCTCAGCCAATTTCTCCTCGTCTTCCGTCCGATTCAAGGAGAAAGCAAGCCGCAGACTAACGGTTGAAGTGTCGTCCGTACCCTTCGTGTCCTTCACGTCTGACTCAGGTTCGGACTTCTGCCTTCGACTCGATGTCGTGGAAGTGCTCACTTCGTTCGCGTTCGATTCTTCCGACTCGAGATCAACGACGCTGATATATTTGCGCTCTACGTTCTTGTCGAATCCACCGATCACAAACGTGACGTTGTACGTGAACCGCTTTCTACCGTCGGGTAGTTTCTCTTCGTTCACTTTCTTGATTCGACCTACGCCGCCGAGTTTGTTCATACCAGGCCATGTGCGCTTCGCCACCGAGACTGTTGTGCCGACTTCGAGCGCAGTTTGTTCATCCACGTCGACTTCCGTGTCCTTCGACTCGCTCGAGACGCCCATCAAGACGTCTGAAGATAGGAACTTTTGCTTTTCCTTGAGCGTATTCCTGAACTCCACAAGGTAAGAAGGAACACGCTCGCGCCGAGGCATCACCAGAAGCTCGCGGACCTGCTCGTATTCAGCATGTGAGCTACTCAACCGCACACCACACATATCTTCCACTTGTTCCTGTAGCTGCGAGAACGTGCGCTTGTTAATCTTGCGGAGAAAGAACGCCGAGTCAAGTGATTTCCAGAAAAGGTTCATGGCCAGCTTCCCATCGGACCGAAGAAACACCCATGGCCAATCCATCCCTAGCGAAATCACGCCGCCATCATTTTCCCGCGAGTTTTCCTTTACACGAACCATTTGAGAATTGTTCGCTTCCGAGGGGGTATGATACGTCATTGGAGACTTGAATGGAAGTACCGTATCTTTTTTCTCAGGCACTGGGGGACTCGACACCTTCACAGGCACTGCATTCATTGGAGTCTCAACACCCGAAGCAGCTTCAGAAGAAGTTGACGAGAAGACTTTGCTCTTCCGCTTGGTGCGAATCCAGCAGCGAATAGGAAGTGAGAGAGAAGGAACCAGTTCCTTAAAACTCTTCATGTCCATGGTCCGCAATATGCGGTCATTCAGCGCGAACACTTCGTCGCTGTTTCGAATCACGCCTTGCTTGATCGCTGCAACTACAGCAGGGTTGGTTGTAGTTTGGGCAAGGAGAAACATGCCTGGATCATTTGTTGACGAGGCGATTCCCAGGCCCAAAGGCCGTTTCGTGATAAGAACCATGACGTACTCGAACTCTTGCTCGCTGACGTCTTCCGCCTTGTACCCCGTAGGATAACATGCAGGAGCAAACACGTCGGTATCGAGAACTAGGCGGCCGTTCTTCGTGACGTCCGGAGCAATGGTTGCTGCCTCTTGGGCTGGAGCTGGTGCAGTGTGCACAGCATTAGCTGCCGAAGCAACAGCATCTCGTGTCGGATTCTGGGAGCGGGACGAGTTGGTCCTTGTCTCCTCCGCTGGCGTAAAAGACAGTTTAATTTGACGATTTCGTCTTGGCCTGTTACCCTGCTTGCCTCCGCTCTTCCTGATGGGAGGCCCACCAAGCAGTCGCGGCGGTGACATCTTCGTGGGGCTGGGCTTTGACTGTATTTCCGCTTTTTCGTCTTTTAGGTCATCATCTGAGAGAGAGTCTTGGCTGCCGTCATGTTCGCTGTCGCTATCCAAGTCGTTTTCGTCATCATTATCGTCACCACTTTCGCTGTCATCTTCGTCCGACCACGAATTCTTGCGTATCCTCCTCGGCTTCGGATTGCCATTTGTTTCTGCTGTAGAGGTATCTTTGCTTTCCATAACAGCAGCGTCGATTTCGCTATCGTTCCCCAACTGTAAAAAATCAGCTTGATGTTTGAGGCATCCACTACCGAATTGTCCCTGTCAACATGGAGCAAACGGTTAGAACATACCCCCCTGCAACATGACCTAACGCCTTTACTTTCGATCATACCTTGTCTTGCATATACCGAAGTTTAATTCCGTTCCGCAGCGCACACAAAGCATGATAAGCAACAACACACTTGCCAACCGCACACTGCGCACAAGCTCCTTTTTCACTGCAAAGGCATCAAACGCACCCACCCACCAGTCAGTCTCGTCCCTTTCAATCACCTCCGCATCGAAAAGAAACAAATCACGCACTTGCTCTTCTTGCAGAAGCAGCAGCGCAGCCGCCTTCTCGCCTTCAGCTTGTCCAGTCCGCACACCACCTGCAGATCATCCAGCGGGCCCTGGAACCTCGCCGTGTGCTTCTCCTGCAAGTACAGCTCGGGCAGGAACATGGAGCACGCCACGTGTACCCATCCTCCGTCCGCTGTGGGTGCAAAAGCGCCCGCCTTGGTGCAGCAGGCCTGGCACTCCAACTCGTGCGTCGGGATGACGTTCTTCTCAACATCCCGAGCGTCCAAGTACTGTCTGCACGGGTGGCAGTACCAGTCTCCGTCAGGTACGACTGCCAAACGGTAGCACGTCTGGTGCACGGCCACGCCGCAGAGCTCACAGATGACGATAGGGTCGTTCTCCAGCGAGTCGGGCGCGCAGCACACGCCGCAGAGCACCTCGTCCTCCATCTCCCTCACTTCAGTGGTTTCAATCGGTGATAACACTGGCGATTCGCTGAATAGAGGGTCCTGTGAGAGCGACAAGCACTCCTGCTCCTCGTCCGAGAGCTCCTCGTCCTGCTCCTCCACCTCCTCGCCGCTTGCCACGTCCAGCAGCAGCTCCATCTCCTGCTCAAATCGCCGCAGCGGCTCCAGCAGGAAGCGCTCGCTGCGACCTCGTAGTTGCTCTTCCAGCTCCCGCACGTTCTCGCTCAGCAGCGCCACCTGGTCCCTCTCGCCGCACGTGGCCAGCAGCAGCTCCTGCAGCTCGCGCAGTCGCTCGGCCACGGAGGCATCGTGCACCTGGAAGCCGAACAGGCTGTGAGAGCGCAGAGACTCGGCCGCCTGACGCCGCCGCTGCTCCATCTTGGCGCGAAGTTGCAATGAGGCGGAAAATGGCGCGCCAAAAGCAGGAGTGATGGTCAAACCTCTGTGTCAGCATGCAAAACCTAAAATAAAGCATAGTGAATGGAGAACTATAAATATTTAAACTACAAAAAAAAACAGTGTTGTGTCGAGGATGGATTCACAACGTGTTTCCGTTTTACGCTTTGGGATAACCAGAATAATTCTCCTGCAGTCAGCTAAGCTGGCCCAGCTTGTAATGTGGCGACTCGGACGAACCTTTTTGCAGATCTTGGAGAGCCTTCTCGACAAACCGCTCATCGAACACGCGCGGGTCGTGCACGTGCAGAAATAGCAGCATTTCAAATGTGCTCTCTCCTCGGTGCACATGGTCGGCATATATCAGTCGTTTGTGAGATTATTGGAGTAATTGTACGTTACAGCTTTCTCGATTGAACGCCGATTTCGGCTTGCTGGGCAGTTTTCATACAACCATTTCACAACATGCAAATGACCGCCTTCAGCCGCCCTGTACATCGCCTCTTTCGCGCCATCAGCTGCGTGAATGCTATGCAGCCACTTCACCAGCTCAAGATGCCTGAGACGTGCCGCACCAACCATCACGTACCACGTGCAGCCCTCCGAGCGATTGATATGAAGCCATTCCAACACTTCTACAAGATGCCCATATCGCGCTGCGGCATCCATCGCGTCGGCATCGCTGTCAAACTCGTAGTTTGCTTGAAGCCATTCGAGTACGCCCAAGTTGCCTTCTTCCGCTGCCCAGTAAATCACATCATGAAACTGAAATCACGGGTTGTTCTCACTAATTCGTTGCCGCTTTCGCGCACGCTCCTTCACCGAAAAACTTGAGTATGTCCAGACGTCCCTGCTCCACTGCATCGCGTATCGAGTATGCGACTGAAGGTTTATGCTCATCAAAGTCAAAGTGGTTCAGAAGCCACATTGCGGCCCCCCCTTTGGTCTGTGTCCACAGCAAGTGTCATTGCCTTTTCGTACATGTACCCACCAACAATGCCGTGCTCGTAAAGGAACTCCAGCAGTTGGACATGGCCTGCCTCGGCTGCAGTAGGGAGGAGTTCTACATCGTTTCTCGTTCGATCCTGACAAACTTCGAGGCCAACCGGGTGCTCCATTAACTCCTGAAGTGTCGGGAGATTGCCGTAAGAGCACGCAATTCGCAACGCGCACCTCCACGTTCCAGTCCATTGTTCATAAGCCTCAGGGAGAGGGAAATAGAGCTGCAAAACCTGTGTCATCTTGTCCGGTCGCCCATGTTGAGCCCAGTTCTTGAACGTTGAACTTGCCACCTCTTCGTTGTATTGAATGTATCCGCTCTCCACCATCCATTCAAGTACTTCTGGCTGCGAGCACGAGTCAGCGAAGTTACCAATACCTTTCCCTCGTGGTAGTAAGAGTTGTGCCAACCGATGTCCGGAATGTCCAGAACAGCTTCGATGATACTTCACTTCGCCACCCTTACGATAAAATATAGCCACGTCACCACTTTATGGTAGTCTTCTGCTACAGTAATTGCCGCCAACCAGTCCTTCCCGACACCTTCGCAGCAGTCTCCGAAAGAGTTCCAGATTCATCGTCACTTGCACTGGGCATATTCGTTGGTCCCTTGGCTCTCTCGAACGTCCACAGATACGTCAGTATATCGAAATGTCGACTTTTAGCTGCTGCTTCAACAGCTTCTCCGGTCACCTCACGCTCGGAGAAATGCGAAAAAAGCCACTGCACCATCGACAGGTCTCCACACTTTGCTGCAACTTCAAGCGATCGAGAAAACTGCCAGCCATGGTAGTGAGGATCTGACCGCAGAAAGTTGTTCAAAGTCCCTGTAGCTGTTCTCTCGGCGGCAGAAGTACAGCTTGTTTTCCAGATCAACTCGAGCAACGGCAGCGACCCGTAGGAGCACGCCTCACTGAAGGAGAGAACGGACAATGGCCCAAGGAGATTTGAGATAACCCCAGTAGCTTGCTCCAGGCCTCGGACGGCAGGGTATTTAACGAGCACGAGATCCACTGATTTGAGCACTAGACAACCGGGCTTATCCATCGTAGCGAGGGGGAACAAGTCAAGGTATTGGAGCTGGCTGTTGCACAGCTTTTACTTGCAAGATGAAAAGGAAAGTGTGGGGGGGGGTCTACGCTCAAATGTGCCCACGGCCGGAAATCATCGAGTGGAATTGACGATTGGAGATGTATCCATGGAGAAGCGAGCTGGCCGCAGACAATGCTGTCACGAAACTGGTCCAGACTGGGCGGAAAGTTGCGTTTATGGCCTCGTTTCGTCAGCGCGCAAGCCCCGCGCGAGCGCTCAGCGAGGCCGAAATGCTGAAGACTACCGCCTTCAGCTCGTTGTCAGCCAAGACGTGGCGATAACTACCGCCCATCTTCTCCGCAACGCGCTCCAAATGGCCAAAGCCCACCGCGAAGGCCTGAAGACCGTTCTTCACCTAACAGCCACCGACATGCGCCGCGAGTTGCTCGCCCTGGATTGGGTCGGCAGGATGTCCGTCACTGAGAAGCGCATCTGCAACTATAGCACGGACAGCGAACGTCGCAGTAGTGGAACACACCGTCTCTCTCCCTCACTGCCATGCTCATCGCTCTGGTCCAAGATACACGTGTGGACGCCCGAGTGCATTTGCTGACCCCGAGGCAACTTCTTGGTGCACTTCTTGCGCGCACCATTCATCTCCTGACTGGAAGCTGCTCAGAATACAGTACAGGAAGAAGGGCATGAGCAGCAGCCGCAAGCCTGCTCGAGCCACTTCAACATCTTCCGAAGACTCGCGTCGAAGACCAGCGACCGCCATCGCTGTCAGGGACTCTTGTGCACTCGGCGCCACTCATCCTCAGAAATCGTGCTTTGCTGGCGCAGCAGCTGGAGTTCCACATAGCACATCTTGATGAGCGCCCGACAGAGATGTCTGTAAAGCTGCTGCATGTGCGAGTTCAGCGAGGAAAGGTCGAGCTCTTTCATGCGTCTTGTCGTGCTTCTTGAGGATCTTGCTGCTTTGAACTCTACTATACAAATGTGTAAGAGGAGGCAAGACTTTAAATTCTCCGTAGTTGCTGCCATCATCGACAAACGGAAGATTCGGAAGCACGTAAGGCCATACTAGTTCAAAATACAATAGCGAAATGCATCCTGGAACTTGTTCACTCACCCCACATGTAACTCAGCTTGCTTCAGGCTCCAGCTGCTCCGGGTCGAAGCAGCTGACCATCGTTAGAAACGTGTTGTGGTCTGGCGCATCGTGGAGTGTAAATCTCTCGCAGACACCGGAGTCAGGACCTACTATCACAAACGCACGCTTCATGTCCTTCAGCGATGCGTTCTTTTTCATCTCTTTGTTCAGCCGGTCCAGTCGTTTTTTCTTGAACTTTTTCTCGCTTCGAATCGTCACCTGAATGTAGGCCACGATTGTCTCGGAAACTTCACTTCCAATTGGGAACGCCTCACACGTGGTCACAGCGTCGATGAAAGGGAAGAACGGGTAATCGGGGTACCAGTAAGTGTCCTCTCGAAGTGTGGGCAAGCAACGATAGCATGCTGCCTCATTTTCGCCACTGCAAACAACATTGGGTACCTGAATCTCGATTCTCTCGTATTCTGACCCTTCCCGCATCTTCAGCACAACAGGTTTACGTTTTACGAATGCCCCACGGACGGCGTTGTGAAGCAATAGCTCGTATGCGACGCCATGGAAACCGGCACCAACAGATTTGGCATATTTGTAAATCTGTAGCTGCTTGGCCGTGTCAACCACCCGTCCCAACTTGCCCAACACATATCCCGAATCCACAGATAGGCTCCACCATTGACTGTCATAGTAATGCTTTTCCTCGCGGCAGTCAGTGATGTAGTGACGCCGCAGACGATCCACTTGGCTCTTGCTTTGTCCCCCACCATAATTGTACACCAACTCAAACGCTTGGGCATTATCCACGGCACGGCAAGCCCCCGCTACTCGAATCATCAGCATTTCGCGACTTCTACAAAACTCACGCAAACTCCCACCACTGTAGAAGTACTGCTCCTTAACAAGTTTTGCAAACGGTGTGTCCCGCCGCTTGGTCTGGCGCAGACCAGTTTCGATAACCCAGTTCGTTAGCTTCGCATACTTCAGCAGGTCAGCATCACGCCACGCCGGCAAAACCACAATACGTGAGCTGTCGTCACTCTTCGCATCAAACTGGCACGACGTTGCAAGAAACTTGAAAGGCTGAAGTTCGGCTGTCATTTTGTCCACTTCTTTTCGATTGAAACCATCAACCAGAACAATTGCACCTGGAAATTGGCCACGAATCGCAACCAAATCGTTCGGTAAGAGGTTCGTTCGTCGTGCGTATGATCCTCGACCATCAAGATACACCACCGCGTTCCTTGCAGTGTCTTCTTTCAAGCGACGTATGATAAGCACCCCCTTCGTCTTCGTCTTCGCGATACACGCCAGGTAGAAGGCAATGAGCATAAGAAAGCAGGACTTTCCGACACCCGGTGAGCCGATTATCACGACGCGACCCTTCTTGAACAGCAGTTTCTTGATCACTTTCCAGAACACCACTTCTTCCATCCGAACGAAATAGTACAGGGGAAATTCGCCGAATCCCTTCCAAAACTCGTGCAAAATGGGTGTCATAACAATGGGGTTCTTACTCTGTTCCACCGTCGACAAACTGTCGAGTCGAAACTCGTCTTCATTTACGGCCAAGGCCTTGAAGTCGGTCAAAGTCGTGGGCTTGATGGCTGTCATATCGGATTCCAGTATTCTCAATCTCTTCATGGCCTCACCAACCTCATCGCTTGCTGCACGCTTCGATCCGACACCCGGGGAAGAAGCCACCGCGTCGGATGGTAGTTCCACCAACACGTGAATCTCTTTGCGTCCAGGCTCAAAGTTCTCCCCAAAGTAGTCTTTGTCATCGAGCGTCCACGACGGACGCATCTCCTCGTACTCAGTGCTGATGCCACCTCGCAAGAAATCCTTCACCTGGCGGTCGTCCTTCAGCCACTTGGTTTCCTCGCCTTCCTTCTTTCCCGCCAAGTACAGAGTCAGCAACCTCGGGGGGACAGTGTGCTGCTCGGAACTCAAGATGCCGGCGATCTTCTCTTGCAGCGCACTCACTTTCGCATCGCGCGCGATCTTCACGGGAAACACAGTCCCTTCGCCGTAAACCGCGCACTCCAACTCGACCTCCGCCATGTTCTTCGCGCGGAAAGTTCTCGACTGAGAAGGGAAACAAGTCACGCCACACACTGCGAAGTTTTAACCAATCAGATCCCCCGATCTTCGCTTCTCGCTTAGGTGCGACGCTGGTCGAAGCAAGGCACTGCGGAAGACGGTGGCGGACAGCAGACGCGTGTTCGTGCAGCTGGCCAATCTGCGGCGCGGGCGGAGGTGGGCGCGTCCGTCATGGCGGTCGTCATGCCGACGGACTCGTGGCTCTCGGTAATCAACGAATTCCTCTCGGCAGCGACACCTTCCCGATCCGCGGCAATTCGTCACGGGATGAGCGCATGCTCTACGTTTGGGACAACATCATCTCGCGCGCACAAGCACGGAACGCGTACTTTTTAGCGTACTCGTTCGTCTGTGCTGACGCTCATCCAAAAGCGCGAGGAGCAGGCCGTCTAGCGCGTGAATGCGCTCGCGTTTGCCGAGGGCGCGTACTGCATGGATCCTTCGACGACGGTTCTGAGGCAGCGCGCTAAGAAGACGCTCAAGTTCCAGAGGGTGGACACATTTCAGCTGAAGAGGAAAAGCTCTCGTGCAGTTGCTTATCCGTCGGAGACCTCTCAGCTCGCTCAAGCCACGGAAGCAGAGTCGACGTCTGAGCACGGTAATAGGCGCTCATGCCAGCGAGTCTCCACATGCAGCAGGAGGAATTCTCTGTCGTTGTTGACGGTGTGGTGGCGCAGCAGCCG
>JAABLK010000601.1:0-21957 GCA_012295415.1 Phytophthora chlamydospora | reverse complement strand
TCCGCGTTGGGCGTCGGCGCGCGAGGCGGGCGGGCATGCATGTGGCCCTGCGGCGGCGGCGGCATTGCGTGCTTCGCGGTGTAGTCCACATCGACCGTGAAGCGGTATGTTCGGTATTGCGCCGCCAGTGCGTGTATGCGTGTGTGGTCCACACCGGGTAAATACCGGTCGCCGACGCGTGGTGTGTGTGTGTAATCTTTCCCAAGATGTTTTGTATGCTCATAGATTCGTCCATATAAAATCTGAGAAACTCTGAGTAAAATACCGATTAAAAACCGATTAGCGTGGGGGTCAGAAAAACAACGACTAACGACAGTTCTAAACGAACTGCGAACAGCTTACCCGGGCCAGTGGGTCCCGGGGGGAGACGTAGTTCGTGGAGTTAAGGAAATTGAGGAAATGAACAAATGAATAAATTAAGGAAATTAGAAGTACAAGACTACGCAGACAGACATCTTGATTTGATTTCTAGTAACCCGCAAAAACGAATGTTGGGTAGGTTTTGCTGAAGTTTCAAAACCAATAAGTGTTGATCTGTGATAACCAAAACAGCTGTTGCACGCATGACGACTCGGGGGGGTCGTGGACAAGAGGATGTTCGCTTTTAACAACGGAAATAAACGTACTCTAGAAGCAATCAACTTCACTTCTTAAGTTGTGTATTCACTTCGTTTAACTAAATGCGAACATAGTTACTGAACCCATATAGAGTGCGACCCTGGTGTTTTAGTGCGTAGAGTACGTCCATGGTCAATACTGTTTTTCGGTTTGCGTGTTCCGTGTAGATCACAGCATTTTGCACTAGGTTCTGGACGAAGACTTTAAGTACAGCTTTCGTTTCCTCGTACACGAGTGCCGACATGCGCATGACTCCGGCACGACGAGCAAGACGGCGGATGGACCGGCGACTAATGCCTTGAATATTCTCGCGCAAGATGTAGTGATGGCGCTGAGAACTGCCTTTGCCCGCACCTTTGCTTTGTCCAGACGTAAACTAAGCCACGCCATAAAAATAACATAGGTCAGTCAGTCATGAATGAGTAGCTACACGCCGTTAGAAGATACCCTTATCGGCACAGCGACCTCTTGCTATAGACAACGAAAGTAGTGAAATGAATGTTTATCCCGTGTAGATCACGGATGCAGTCTCTGAGTTTCGGAGGCGCAACATTGTACTGTTTGCTTTTCAAAAAGGAAACCAGCATTGCATCTTTCTAAACAACGGCTGCCTGCTGAGTGCGATCCCGAATACCTTTTGAAAAGGAAACAGAAACTTCAACTTCAACTAGAGCATCTTCGATAACAGTGGTGCATGCGCCACTTCCAGCAGCGGCATGATGGGCCCCATTCGTTCCTCCGGCTTCTCGACTCTGAGATTTGGCTAGGGCAGAACAGAAACACTGTTCATCGCTTCTCTCACACGCAACGACAAACTCACTAGTGTGATAACAAGCAAAGATACATGAAATGCTGAAAGAAATGAGTTTGTATACACACGCGTGAGCCCTTGCTACTAGAGTTTCCTTCTCCTCAACGTTGTAGCAAGAGGACAGTGCCTACTCAAGCTGTTTTCTATGTGTGTGTACTAGTTTCAACTTGTCCGCCACGCGCTACACTTAGCATACGTTGCAGCGCATTCATACAACCTACAAGTTCCATACGTCGCCGCTGGGCTTCGTGTGCATCAAGCTCGTGCTGAGCTTGGCTCTTGCTTTCCTCTAAACGAGCCCGTTCACGGTCCGCACACCAGTGCTTCATTTGATTCTTGTCACGATTCTGGAACCACAAGAATAGCTGGATCACATCGCAGTGGGTTCGCAGCCGGTTGACCTTCAGTAATGTATCCGGCGTGACGTCAAGGCTGGTAACACTTGAGGAACCACCTACCAGGGTCTCGCCACTGCATTGGGACGCTGTGGAGACCACCGGATCCGACCCTGGCGCAGTCGATGTAGCGCGGCAGCCGTTCTCACAGGTGATCCCTGAGCTTGGCAAATGTGCACCATCGCCACAACATCCAGCTTCACTCTCTCCTTGATCGCGATGATGCACGGTTGGATCGGCATCTTCAGGTTCGCCGCTGGCTGAGTCGATCTCCCCCCGCGATCGTGCAGCGCAGGAGCGACCCATGATTTTGCGTCGTATCCCTAACGCCGTATTTTCTCTCGAAGTTGCGCCCCCTTCCGCTTTCGTAGCGCTGTGTGCATACTAGTGAACTTTCGCTTGAGACTAGTGCTGGTGCAGGCAATCCACTTTGCGTATTTGCTGCTGTTGTATGCTGCTGCGACTTGTTACCACTCGCTCGTCTCACGTGGCAGGCACTCGGCAACGACAGATAGCAACTGCTCTTGCTCAGTTGCGCTGTAGTTGAAGGTTCCGCGTGGTTTAGTCATCTGTAGCAGCACAACAGGTTAGCTGACACTGTCTTCAGAGGTGAACCTGTATGACAGCTCTTCCTCACCTTCACGCCGCAATTCCAGAATGAACGAGCCTCTTTGCCTGCCGCGCGCAAGTTCAACTTGCGCATCATAGTCGTACTACCTCGGCTGGAATGAACATCATTAGGGCGCTTATTGGTAATAAATGCCTCCTAGTTGCACCGATTGCAGCAAGTGGACGTGCTAGCGGTTTTTATGATGTGTACGTTTGACTAAGTATCGGTCGTTTTAAACAGCTGACGAGAGTGTATAATAATTTAATGTTACTAAGTATACTCCTCATGCTTTGGTAAGCTCTCGATCGGTTGTTCTGTAGATTGGTATCGTGCATCGAGTAACTAAGCTTTGCTCGCTTTGCCCTATTCACAACAGATTAACATGAAGAGTTTATCGGGATGGTATTTTGATTTTATGCATTACTGCCTAGACTGCCTAGACTACCAAGTAGAACGAGTCTGTACGAGCCGAAGATGTCAACAGATTGGGCAGACGGAAAGCACGCCTAGGTTTTGGCATATTGCGTCGCTCCCTTCACGAGATGTCCTTCACCTTAATGCTTGCCTGGCACTGCTTGTCGCGAAAGAGCTTCATGCTTGAGAAGTTGGCGATCGTTCCAGGTGACGGCAGCACCGGATCGTTGGAGTCTATGTCCCACACGCTCTCAGTGAATAGCACTTCATCAATCTCTTCCCGATTTTCGTCGTACTGGTCGCGAAACAGCTACAAATCGATCAGCGTTAGTCAGTGTCGTAATTTTGGACCAGTTAACTTCTTACCGCAAGTTGGGCTTCCAGCGTCTCGGGTGATGCCGCATCAGTGAAGTGCAAGCGGACAAACTTTATCTGTCTGTACATGTGATCAGAGATCCATACCAGCTTGAATTTAAGCTTAGCCCCCTTGAGTGAACGTTGGTTAAGCAGTAGCTGTTGCATCTCTACAAGGAAGTGGAAATACGTTAGAAAAGACAGCAAATATGAGTTAAACTGCACAGAGCTGTACCTTCAACTGACGTGATAACCTGTCCGATCAGCAGGTTGACGCGATGCTAGGAGCTGCTGAAGGCGTTGGAATGGCGTCTGTTTTGGAGAAGCATTGATCTCGTCGCGTGGGGCATCAGCCTTGATTGTTTTAGTAGTGGGTTTCGCCTTGGCAGAGCTGCCAACGCGGTTGCGTTTTCCAGTCATACGTGAATTGGAAAGTGAGCTTTCGAGGCTCATACATAGTATTCTCTCGATGGAAAACTGCAGTGGACAACGATCTGAGTCTCACTTAAAGACTGATTAAAATCTACTTCTTGAAGTATCACTACATACCCAAGAAATGAAGACTGCTGAGCGCGATCTATGGAATGCTGGTCCCGAATACCATTTGAAAAGGAAACAGGACACTTCAACTTCAACCAGAGCGTCTTCATTGACTGGTAAATTACTTCTCTCAGCTTACGATCCACCCCGTTAAGGTTGCTTTTACTATGAGGGATAAGACGGATAACAACAGGAGTATGGTCGGTATCACCTCCCCCGAATACCTTTTGAAAAGGAGACATAACACTTCAACTTCAACCGGATCATCCTATCCATTGACTGGTAAATTGCTTCCTTCAATATCTTTAGCGTTAGAAAAGAACATTGCTACCCATGTTGGGGCGCACCAGCGGAGAGCAATGGGAGCAGCTAGTAACGGCTTGCAGGGCCTGGAGGTGTCCAGACTGATGAGATCAACTTTGACACGCCACCTTGTAAGTATCCAATGCTTACTTACTTCAACTAAGCAACTTACTTCTATTTCTCCAAGCAAAGCTTTGGCACGCGCCGAGTCGATGTTGAACGTTGGCAATACCACCAAGTTTAGTGTACAGAGGTATAGGCATTTACTGTCTTGCAAGTTGCATCTCACGCGAAGGCTTACCACCACAGTCGAGATCCCTACCAGCCAGCGCTGGCGCTTTATGTAAAAGCTTACTTTTCAAGTTGACCCTGTCGAGACGCATAAGGCTCATGTTCGCCCGGCAGCGTCTGAAGACACGAGGGTTCCTCGTCCTCTACCACGCCATCCCAGAATCGGTGAACGACACGCTACGTTCCATGGCCAATGACGGGCAGGCCTTTTGGGTCCATGACACCTGGGACGGCATGCTGCACGATGAGCATCGACTTCGAGCCCTCGCATCAAACGATGAGTCTCAGGTACTCTCTGAGTATTTCGAGCGTCACTATCGGTCATTTTTCACTATGGCCACGGTGACCGATTGGCGTTTCCTGAAAAGTACGGGTGGTGCGGAAGATCAACCGGTTCGTCGCGATTTTGAGACTACTGGTGTTGATGTGCAGAACGTGGTTTCCGTTCCAAGGTGCATTTTTATTGCCACCCAAGACCGCACTTTCGTCTACGGCTACGGCTGGAATAATCGCGTCGCGCTCCGCTCAGAGCAGCACATCATCGAACTCAACAAGGGTGACGTGCTGCTATCCAGAGGAGACTTCGCATATGCTGCTGCTGGAAATGCGGAAACGCAAATCGGGCGTCTCGGATACATTGACACCCCGCTGTATCAATGACCTCAATTTCCACAGCCGATCATTGTGGTCTCTGTCGACGACATACGCGACGTCGACGACATGTTCTGCTTTGTCTGGAACTGCCCCTTCAGAGGTACAGACCCAGACACTCTCCGCAGACACCTCAACCGCTACCACCAGTTCTTCTTCAATCGTTCACGCGCGCATACAAGCTAGCTAGTCTGCGCCGTGGGAGCAAGTGCACGTTTGTCACCAACCGCTACCCTCAAGCCCACCAATTCGAAGTGCTCAAAAGTTACGACTAGCAAGTATCAACTTAATGACACAATGAATGTTTTCCTTACGCTTTCGTCGCGTCTTCGAGAGTCACTAGTGTTTTCTTCTGTCCAGCTAGCATCTTCCGGATGGTCAAGCTCGAACAATTGTCTACCTCTTCAAACAATTCCGACTCCAAGGTGACGCCAACGCAGCAGATATACACCAGTGTTCAATTGGTCATGGTGACGGGTACTCCAAAGGAGCGCAAGTTTACGACGCAGTTGAGGGACATCAGTGTTATGTTGGTCATGTCGACTGGTCCTCCGATCCAGCGCCAAGTTACGACGCACTTGAGAGACAGCAGTGTTCCGTTGTTCATGTCGACGGGTCCTCCAAGCCAGCGCAAATTGCGTCGTCATCGATGGTTCCGCCGCTACGTTCACCTTTCGCCTCCAGAAAAGTTGCTCGATCAAGCGCGCCCACAGCAACCACGCGAGGTAATTGACCTCACCGGCGATGACAGCGATGACGACGAATAAGCTCGGGCAAAGCAGACATCAGCTCATCACTCTTAATGCAAACCAAACCCAATTTGCAGTCATAGATTCTTTAGTGTATCTATGGTAAGTGTGCTCAACATAAGAAGTCGATCTTCTTCTTCTAGTGCGTCAGCAGGAGGGTGAGCCCACTTGATTATCTCGTGTGAGATCGGAGTAAGCGTCACAAATGCGGACCGTGACGTGACTCTAGACACAAGCAAGTACGGTTGCTGACGCTTATTCGTTATCGCATTTGTCGACCTCCACTCCGTAACTACCATTCGATCGAGTGTCTCTCCTTGAATCTTGTACACAGTCGACGCGACTGCACAGACAAGAGGAAATTACTGGATTCGAACAGCAAGTTCTCGTGGAAGCCCTTTTGAGTACCCCATTAGACCAATACGACACTGACCACAGGCTTGCGAGTCAAAGAAAAGCGGAAACACGTCTGCGTCATCGGAGCTTTGCATTCGTGCAGCCATATCTCCCCGCTGAATGCGCACCAGGACTGCAGGTGGACGAACACTTGGGATTTTAACCACCATGTCCACTGTACTATCATGTACAAGGCGAAATGATGTACCGGGCTCGTAAATTATAGCTTCCAATACACCAAGGGTTCCGTTGGCCACCATTTTCTGTGGTCTAATGTTTTGAGTGACCTGGACTGGCATCCCGATGATCAAATCCAAGTACGGCGGCATTTGACCAAACTTCGAATCAGGCGGACTCATCACCATTTTCACTTCAGCTGCGCTTAGAGCTGCCAATTTTCCTTTGAATTTGGCGACTATCCGGACAGGATATTCGTCGCTAGGCAAGGCTTTAGCTGCCGTTGAAATGAACAAATTGTTTATGGCTAACCTTGTCGAGTTATCAGGAGTTACAAATTTGGTAGCATGTTCATCCGAAAGCCAACCAACCAGCGATCTGTCCCGCGAAATGGCACGAGAGTTAATTATGGATACGAACGCAGGTGTCCAAATACCACGACGAGCTTCGTGGCACCCCCGCCCCCACTCAGGATCGAGCCGAAATCGAACCGACTCGTCTAACACTATCACGTCTTGAAATCCACTCCAAAGTTGATAGCCTGCAATGTCATTCGCGGTGCACTTCGATTTCTTCACGGGGTCACGGTAAAGCGGGTCCGCGCCAACTGGTGGTAGCTGCAAAAAGTCTCCGACCAACACTACATGAATCCCTCCAAATGCAACGTTTGGAACACGCTTCGCATATCGCAACACTGTATCCAGCTGTGTAAGCTGCGACTTCTTCATTATCGACACCTCATCAATGACGATGACATCTAGATTCATCACGGCCTCGATGGACGTTTCGCGCTGAATCTGCAGCAAGAAGCTAGCCAACGTGCGTCCGCCGAAGATAGTTGCAGCTTTTCCGGTTAGAGCGGTTTTCATGATGCTACCAGCGCGCCCCCAACTGGCGCATAAAGCCTGAATTGCGCCGATCACACGACTTTTACCTGTACCTCCCTCTCCCCCAAGAAACATTTGAAGTTGATCCGATCGTAACCGCGCTTCTATATCTTCATTCATGTAAAATGAAGCTTCGGTATTTCTCCATCTTGTCAACAATGCCATTCCAATTATCTTAACGGCGTAGTGCTGTTTTTCGTTCCATGTAAAAGCTCGCGAAATGTCGGCGATGCTAGCACATTGCTTCATTGGGGTTGGTGGTCTGGTGTCATGCATAGTTGAAGGCGTCCAGCGCATACTAGTTTCCCCTAACGCATCATCCAGCAATTCGATTACGGAAGTATCCTGCTCAATTGTTGCTGATAGAACGGGGGCAGCGATTGCATTATCCGTGTTGATGTCCGCAAGCAATGCACGCATGTAATCAAGCGGTGGGATATCTTCGTCCGAGGTTCCAGTGCATGACCTAGCGATGGTTTCAACTGCAGCACCTCGAAGCATGTTGAATTTGGAAAATGCATCGAGAATAGGAGCTATTCGGCGGTCAGGGACAGCCGACGTAGGACAGATCGACGGGTTTAAACACATAGTTTCTACAATCTTCGACTCGTCAAGTCCCCAAAGATCCGAAAAAGCTTCCTCTGTATCCAAGCAAATGTCGTCCCCGTCGAAGTCGTCGTCTCTGCCAAACAGCGCGTCGGTTTCCCCATCGTCCCTTTCCATATCATCATCGTTTGGGTTGGCACTCGCATTCATGGTCTGGTCGTTCTGCATACTAGCTCGTTGGTAGTCGTTCATATTGTTCATGATAGTTCTAACAAATTCACTGCGAGTTCCTTCCCACATCGAACGTGCGTTCAGCCATGCCTCCTCAGCGTTATCGTCAGCATCAATGATGTCTTCTAAAGCTCGAAATGGTTTAAACAGTACCAAAGACAATATCGCGTGCTTGCTTTTGATTTCTGGGGATGACTTGTCATCAACGTACGGCAAACGGAAGCCTTGTACAAATGAAACGACTTCCTTGAAGCGACACGCAAGACGGTGGCTCTGATGGAGTGGGTGCCTACTTGAGAATCCAAGCTTCGCCGTAGATGTGCTGACGCCCTTTTGGCGATAATACCGCATCACGAACTCGTACAGATTAAGATTCAGCAAGGCACCAGGCCGATAAATGTAGTCATCGAGAAATGACACCACCCAAAACGAAGCTGCATCTTCAGTTTCGCCCTCGTTGACAACTGAGCAACTGTATTCATTTGACGCACACAGCTGTCGAACGGCATCTCATATTGGTAACGCCGCAAACCCAGTGCTAGAGTAGCAGCATGATCCACGATACAACTAAAGCGCGGCCAGTGGCCCTGCCACCTCCTGGCGGTTGGTCAGAGCATACGCCATCGATGCCACTCGGTTGCGCGCTGATGCCAAACGCTCCCGTTCGTCAGGGACTGCTGGCAATTCTTGCATTTCTCTCTCCTTCCGCCTTTTGAGAGCCGACAAGGCAACCGGAACAATAGAATCCAAGCGATTCTGATACTTCGTTACGTACTTACAGCAGTAATAGATGCGGTCAGCTGCTTCACGGCCCCCCAGCAGCACCTGAATGTCGTGGTTACATTTAAATGTTGCCATGATCGTATAATTGAAGCCGTTGATGAACTCGTGTCCGAGCGTTCGCTTCGTCTCAACCCCCGCCGAACCAAATCTTGTACACTCAACTCTCTCTCTCGCGGGAACGAGTATTGACACAGGTTTGCATTGTCTGTCGCCCTGGACCGCTTAAAGCAGGTGCTTGTATGACACCACCAGTGTTGATTTAGCAATAGAACCAGAACAGAAACCATATAATCCATCGATTTCTTCGCCATTCGACAATCAGAATTTGATGGAGGCAGCATTTCAATTGACCACGTCAGATAGTCGTTCTGGAACGGGTCATCGTCGCTCTTGCAGAACCCCATTCTTAGATCATTGGCCAGCTCCAGGAAATAGGAAGTTTCAGCAGGACTCAGACCACTTTCATTTTTTAAATCCCTGTCACCGCCCAAGCTGTCGAGCATCTTTTCTAGGATGACATCGAATGCTTTTCGTCGTGTGTCTCGGTGCAACAATTCACCGTTTGCCTGCTTCGCAATTTCGTCAGTTCAAAGCGTGCCTTCCAAGGTGGCCAGTGCTGAGGGCGACTTTGTAGCAGAGCACTTCGTAAGGCATGTTGTGAGCTAAATTTTCTCTTGCAAATATTGCACTGCATGAGCTCAGGCTCCTTGACTGTTTTTTTAGCTCCAGAGAATGCATTCCCGCCTGCGGATTCTTGTGCGTCGTTTCTGGTATCGGGAGGGCAACCAAATTTGAATATAACGCACCACATTCAGAACAAAAATGTTTTGTCAAGTCGATAGGGAGTTCATTGCTGACAATACTATGCGCGTACGCTGCAACAGAGGCACGAAACTGGTCGCCTTCTGCACATTGCAAAATCTTCTCCACGGCTGTCGAATTAGGCGGACATCCTTTCAGCCATATCAGAAAGTGGATGTGAAGCGCTCCTCGGCCTTGCGTTTCCACCATGCCAAAATATGCCTTCACAGTACCAAATAACCCCCGATGTGAAGTGGGATTTCTCGTACTAGGTTGAACTCCAAACACACACTTAAAAAATGCATCCACTAGCCTCATGAATAACCGTGTAGACGCGCAATCATTACCGAGACTCGCCTCCCGAAGCTCCGCTTTGTCGGCATTCGAGCGTCCAATATATCAAAAAGGGTTTGCACAGAGGAAACACCAGTGTACTGAGCCATTACAAAGGAGTTGTCTGAGTTGGGTGTCAACGTGACGAACAGAGCCGGCTGGCCGAACCGTGTCTGGCAGGCAAACGCTTTTCGTCTGCACTGCGAACGCTCTGCGTTGCTACCCCAAATCGAACTTGTGGAGATCTCCACAGTCTTCAAAAAGCTATTCACAATGGGATCGCTTGCTCCAGCCCTCGGCAGGCAACCCTGGCGCCGTCTCTCATTTGTGAGTAAGGCGTTTCCAAGTTGCTCAACGCCAATTGTTTCATGACCTTCATATACTTGTGGAAATCGTTTGCATCGAACAGAATTATGAATGAACATGGTTTGTCGTGAGATTCGGTCAAATTCCACGAGCGTAAATAACTCGTCCTCGGCGAACTGCCGTCCACTGAGCTCAACATAGTATTTCATGCACGCTTTGGCCAATACAGGAACACGTCTGTATTACCCTGGGTGACCTCTGCCGAACGGAAATAAATGAGGAAAAAGTTTTGCAAAGAGATCGCCCGTGGTATCGTGAGAAATATGACCCGAGCGACGAACTAGAAATACTCGCTCTGCAGAAGGAGCTCCCTCAACTTCCGCAACTGGAGACTGATCTCGTGCAAGCGGAGGCGGTGGGGTATCTTCAGTTAGCCCAATGCGACGCTCAACTACACTTTCTTCATCACTTTCACAAATTACGCGCCATGCATCAGAATGACCACGTATGTTCTGTTGCTCAGCGTCCATAGTATCATCCAAATCCCCATCATCATCTGTAGCATGCTCCACAAAGTGATCGTGAATCAAGTCATCTGAATATTCAGCTTCCAGAAAATCGTCGCTCACCACAACATCATCATACAACAAGTTGTAGGTTTTGTAAAAACTAACTACGTCCCGTACAACGCCGTTCCGAATTCAATGCATCCTCCTGACTTTGCGAATTTGACCTTCCGTGAAGTCGCCTACCATGACTACTCGATATGACGTGACGTCGGCAAGTGAGCGTGGCAACAGCGATACAGGCGGTCCTGGGGTGCAGTCGAAGGCTAGACAATGCGAGCGAATGCATCTATGGCGACCACCCCGCATTACACGCGTTGTAGCCGCAATAGAGCTGAGTTGTGTCAGCATCCGCTCCGGTATTGTTCGCCCCTTCAAGTAGTCTAGCAATGCCCCCATGAAAAATCCATTCGCAATTGCAAACCTTGGTAATTTCCGGTGACGGATACAAGTACTGCACTCTTTGCAAACACTCACCAATGTACCCGGGTAACCGTTGTCATCCAGGTTGCACTCAATGCCCCGAGGCGAGACCAGAACGTTTTCCAAACTGGGAATCAAGAGCGGGGCTTCGTATTGCTCCAAAAGTGATGGAGGGATATCACTGCTCGCTTCACCCAAAACTTCACGTAATGTATCCATGCATTTCCAGTCAGAACCACTTCCCTTCTTTGCACTAGTCGATCACAAACGGCACACGTACACTCATCGAATCCTTCGGCACCGAGAGCAGCTCGAAGTAAGTCCATGCAATGATCTTTCTCGTCTTCACTGACCGGCTGAAAATATCTGGAACTCGGAGACTCAGCGGGTTCAATTTCGTCACTTGAGCGGCATTTGTTTCGGACCCTGAATCGCTGTACCGAAGCGCGACTTCTTTCCCTCCTGGATGCAACATCCAAAAAGGCTAGTAAGTCGTCCTCATCCTGTTCTTCTACCGCTTGCAAAGCCATAGCTACAACTACTATGAATGATCAAAGTAAGATACGACGAATGCCAGACCACTTTAAAATGAGCCACCGTCCTCAGCCGATGCTTTGTCACACGAGATGTAGCCTGCAGGCTATGCCAAAACAACAAACATATCGAGTTAGGTGAAATGCTGCTGTTGCAGCGAATCTACGGCGGCAGCGTGTGTTACCTTGTGCGTAAAATCTCAACTGAATAAGTTTCAGTATGCGCGGATTGTGAAGTGCCGATGGAAGCATCCTTGAAGCGCCGTTTGCCTTTTTCCCTGGACAAAGGGACACGTCGGGCCCCCTCTTTCACTGGATGCTGAGGAGTTGGAGATGCTGACGTGATCCTGTGAGCCACCGCACCTCCGCCGATGCTTGGTCACATAAGAGGTAGCCTGCAACCGAAGCAAACCATATCGAGTCAGCTGAAATGCTGTTACCGAAGCGAATCGTACAGCCAGAGCACAATCAAAATGAGATATCGTACCTAGAGCTACGATTGCTACGAACAACGAGAACCCCACGAGATCAACCACGACAAAGCAGTAGTAGGGAAGCACATGAGGGCAACAAGAACCAGCACATATAGATCAAAATTGCATTGCTTCGAAATTACCCCAATCAACTCTCCAGCTCGTCTCTTACGAGGCATCATAATCGCGATCTCAGTTAGAATCTTCAGACTCGCTGCTGGGAACAAACTCCAACGACTCAACGCTCTCAGATTCCTCCGCGTTGCTATCTGCATAGTGGCTCTTTGACTTGGTTTCACTGTCCGAACGATAGCCAGCTGTGTGCGCTTGAGTTGGGACTGGAGCCGGCGGTCTACCATGCACTTGGGGAACAAACAGATGCAACGGCATCAGCCTGTTCACCAGCGCGGGTGGCGAGTCGCCAGTACTACCACTGCTCGAACTGTCTCCGGAGCCACCACCGCTAATCAACTCTTCCCCACTTCCGACATGCTGAATCAATGCTGTGCTTGGGGGCCGTCCACGGTTCAGCCGCTTTGTCGGCCTGGGTGACGGGTCATCATCGCTGGAGCTGGAGGACGAATGTGTGGCCACTGGTGACCTAGTGGCTGAACCTTGTGGCCGCCCTGCTCGCGCCTGCTGTAACACTGTCTGGATACGCTGTTCGTGGTCTGCCCGACGGCGATCTCGGTCTGCGACGATAGCATCCCATTGTGTGTGGTGTAACAGGTTGTTGGCTGCGTCGGTCGCTCTTAATCTGCGTGCGTATTCTACGCGTCGCAGATCCAGCTCCGTCACTGCGGCATCCACTTCTGGGCTGCCGGCTAGATGATGCTGTACGACTTGCTGGAGGGCTCCCTCGGCCTGAACAACCGCTGTAGAGGCAGCTTCCGCGTCTTCAATCGCCTGCCGCCAGGTCCCTTCGTCTCGCTGCATGGTTCACCGCAAAGTGAGGCCCTTAGCGAAAACACTTGTTCCACAACGGCATTCATATCAAGCATCTAACCACAAGAAATGCACTCAACCGGTTTTGATTGACTAGAAGCCTTTACAAAGTATCAACCCCACCTATGATCACCCCCTTTATCACCCTTTGCGGCCTTGGGCGTCGCCACGGCCGGCTATAATCCGCCTGCTCCAACTACAACAACAACAAGCAAGAATAATTGATTAAAAATTCCACCGCGGTAAGCGCCAACATACCCAGCAAGCACTTGGGCTTACCGTTACCCACTTGGCCCCTCCATCGCGATTGCGTCTGCAATGCGATGCTAGACGGTCTGCAAATAACGCTCAACAGGACAATGAGTCAGAAGGTTAGCCCATACAGCTCCGATGAATCGTACGTCGGCAGTGTTACCTTGTGCGCAAATTCTCGACTGAATGGCTATGCGGTCTGCCGATGGAAGTATCCTTGAAGCGGCGTTTGCCTTTTTCCAAGGACAAAGGGACACGTCCAGCTCGCCTCTTTCATTGACTGCGGAGGTGTTGATTGAAGATGCTGACGTGAACTTGATTTAAATGTGGGGTCCACATATTAATACCGATGGTATATCGGTTGGTCGCGCAGCGCCGAAGTGGTCCACATAGGAGGTAGCCAAGAGGAGGTAGCCAATCAAACGCGAATACCTTCCAGTACCAGTGAAAACCGCCCAGATGACGCCAGCATCGATGCTAAACATAGTTCTACAAACTACGAATAGTTCTTCGAACTACGAATTCCCATACAAACATCAAATCACTTTGGCCAGCGGCCGAGCACCACACATACTCTATATATATGGAGGTGCGCTACATCATCTTGGTGCAACTTCAACTGCAACTTTCTCCTGAAAGTAGCCGAGTGATCGGATGGATGGGCAGGCAGATCCATACAAAAGTCGAGATAGTGCTGAATGAATGGGGACGAGCACCGACACTTCTATGAGAAAGTAGACGCCACAGCTGACGTCGGCGGCAATCCTCAGTCGCCAACTCGCAGCCCGCACGGTAAGCAGCTCTGGATCGCGTGAATGCTCGGTGGTGGTGGTGGTTGTATGGTGCTAAAATGCTGGAGCCCTGTGGCGATTTGTCGTGCATGTGCGTCTTCAGCGTGGACAGGTACTTCGTGACCATGACATGCTCATGATGTGCGTTGTGCTGGTCAACTTGATTGATTTCGTTTGTTGTGTGCAGGCATCGAGCGGAACGACATCATTCTCCTGCGAGGGGAGGGGCGTTCGCCGATATTCAGGCGGGTACGTCGACAGGCTGCACAATAGCCGACTAGGCTCGTTTTCAATGTTGCCAGGTACGACGTGACCATGCTCATGCTGTGTGTGTTCTGATGGTCAACTGACCGATTTCGTTTGGGTTTCGATAGGCTTCGAGCGGAACGACACCATTCAGTGATGAGAGAAGGGGCGTGCAAAGCCAATCTAGCAAGTATGTCGCGAGGTTATTCGATACCCACATTGGCGCGTCTTCAGTGTCGTCAGGTACGCTGACACCATTCTCAAGCTATGTATTGTGCTGCCCTACTGACCGACAGCGCTTGTTGTGCGTAGGCTTCAATCGGAACGATAGAATTCGGCGGTGAGGAGAAGGACTTAAGCAGATAATCCGAGTAGCTCTCCTAGCATCGTGGCCAGCGTGTCGGGCAGCGGCTCTCTCCTCACAATCGAATGAAAACAATATCAAATACTCACTACAACGCAATTAATTCATAGAAGTTTTGAGATCATTGAAAGTAAATGCGGGTTCCTCGTCCGCTGGTTTCCAGGAATGGGAGGAGAAGGAAAATTCCGAGGAAGCACCAACGGCTAAACGAGAAGATCATGAGAGCACTTCCTCCAATGACCACTACCACTCCAACCTTCTAGTCGCGGTAGTGTGTTTTTGCGATACCTTCAACTGCTTGCCGTAAAATATGTATTCCAATATTGCAGAGTTATCAATACCTGCAACACTATCACTGCCATGGATCGACCAGATCTGAATGCGGACAAGGATCACGGTCGTAGCCATGCTGGTGGTGAGTCGGAGGACAGTTGCCAGGAAAGCAGTATGCAAGGCGCCGAAGAAGAGGATGCCGTAGACGTTAGTGGTGATGTCGAAGACTCGGATGCATCGATGAGCGGCGATAACGAAGAGAAGACACCACAGGTTGCGGTGCGGACTCGAGCTAGGTCGGCTAGCGACAATGGTCCACCACAACCGGTGAAGCGGCCCAACCTCGGTCGGCCAGGATGCGGTGGGAATATCGTTCAGCAAGCCACGGCTGGACATGGAGATCAGGTTTTTGGCGGCGCAGGCACAGCTACCAGGAATCCGTTACATTTCTGGGCTGTTCACGCCCGTGCAACGGCTGCGGCAAGAGCTACAACGCGAGAGGTGGATGACACGCGAAGTCATGACGGTGCTGGTCGTGATTCGGAGGACAGTGATGACGAAGGCAGTGACCAAGGCTCCGAAGAAGACGACCGAAACGAAACAGGCGGTGAAGCGAACGAAGAAGGAGCTGGAGAAGACTCCGAGGAGCCCGACGACGAAAGGGATGATGTTGGCTCCGATGAGCAGGACAAGGATGATGGTGGTAAGTCGGCAAGTGGGAGGAATCCAGCCAAAAAGCCGAAAGCTCGGTGTATAGGCCGAGTGAATCGGACGGCAGCTCAATGGGGAGCAATAGCGGCGCGTAAGGAGCGTAGATTGCCGTAAGCAAACATACAATACTTATCAAGGGAAAGCTACGAATTATAATGGAAAGTGTATTTTAGCAAGGACTTAATTGTGTGGAATGGGTCACTGGCGCTTGGCGGCTGACGTGTTGCACCTCTCTATGAACTTGCTGCACCTGCCGGCCCGGGATATCGCCCTGCTGCCGTTGCCCGCGGACTTGGTGTTGACAATTCTACTAACCATCCTATAAACAATGTTGTTATCTCGACAGCTGTGAAACTCTTGCCGATAAATGAATATCTTGTTCGAATCCTGGATGTCGCGAATATTTTTCAAATCAGGAGTTGACCCGTAAATATTGCTATGCGCGAATATCGCCGTATTGCGCCTCATTGCAGGTTCTCGTTGCAGGCTTCGGTGTCAGCGTGTTGATCGGGACTTTGCATGTTGCCTAGGGCTTCGCCGCAGGGCCTCGGCAGCAAGAAACGGATAAAATTCAGCACGCAAGACCTATCGTACGAGCACTATCACGCGTTGGTGATAGATCAGGCCGTCTTGCTCGAGCGTGAACTAGAACACGACGTTTCAACGTTCGTATAGGCGAATACGGCCTCCACACTTTGGCTTCACTGGAGTGCTGTGATCCGATACTAATGCTATGCATACGAAATTTCATCAACACTTTCATCTTTGAGCTCTCGACGTGAATACTCAATGAAGCTAGACATATCTAGATGATATTTGTTTTTACCACGTCGCCGCTTTGCCACGTTTCATCGTGAACGCCCCCGAACAATTACTTTGAATTGAATTGGGAAGGCAGCAAAATGATGCGGCTGCTATTCATCTTCACATCCAGGTTTAGCAGCACCCTCCACCAATGACAAACACTGAGGTTGTCAAAAGCAAACCGGGCCAATGACGTCGATGGCTCCGTTCAGCTTGCTCTTGGAGTAGCGTTACCAAGTCACAGTATAGCTTCGCGATTTGGCCGGCAAGACGACACGCCATAGTGTAAGATTGCCTGCTGTAAATGTATGCATTCTTTCATTCTGTGGTCGCAACCCAATCAAAGTAATGCGCCTTGAGAAGTGGGATTCCTGTTGCTAGTGCCCAGATTATACTATGCATCCAACACTTCAAGTTGAACCCACGCCATGTTGAAGTTGCGCATATATAATTTTAAGAATATAGAAACGAAGTTGCAGCTAGCAGTCTGCAATGACCGCTTGATGGCATTCACTATCAAACCGGCCGACGTCGAAGAAGGTGCGTTTGTTGCAATCGAGATATCGGCAGGAGGCGACTGCTAACTAGCTCACTATCTTAGGTAGATGATCAAGCCGAAGGGAACACGGAACTAGAACGCTACCGAGTGTGAACGTCTGCTGGCGGTCGTGGCTATCAACTTGCCCTGTAATCAAGCTGACTGGAATGATGTTGCTGTAGGCTACAATGGAGCTAGCAATGATCGCTTGCGCACACGCAGTGAAACGAGCTTTAAGCGGAAGTTCAAAGCGCTGCACAGGTCGTCGCGAAGCACAGTGTCAGATCGCCGACGTTCAACGAGGAAGACGGCCATGAAACTGTACCAACACATTCTGCGACGTTGTCGAGACGGCATGCCAGGCGCACTGGGTTCATCAGGCTCCAGCATGATGTACCAGAGCAAACAGCGGGTTGGCCTACCCAAACGGCACCTGAAACCCAGACCCAACCAGCGGAGGCAACATCTCCGCAGAACGATGGCCTTACCGACGGCAGCCCAGCGCAAGACAATGACGACCAGGCCTCAAGAACATTCTCATGCAGTGAAATATCCCCTCCTACGACGAAACCGACTCATCCTGCGCATGTTGACGTACTACGGCTGTGCATGTGGTTCCAGCGGCGTGTTGAACGGCATGATGCGCAACTTCAAGACATCCAGAGTCTGATGCGTAGCGCGAAAGCCTCCAAGCAACAGAGGAAAGCTGAGGAAACTCGCGCCAGAGAAAGAAGACTAGAAGAGCTATTGCAATGCATCTCGTCGCTTGGATGCAGACTGGAAACCCGATAAAATTAAATAGACCTCTTTAATTTAAAGTGAGATGGAACCGTACGCACGCAGTGCCGTGCAAGTTGGTTAGTAGCGAAGACACAGGGGATGCTCAGAACTAATTTAAACTAATGTACGCTGCTCTCACAGACGTGCGCTGAAGGTCATGGCACTTCGCGTTTTACCCTGGCCAAGGTATCCGTTGTGAAAATGTTGGTACAGTGATCGCTGAACTAACAGCTATTCGTGCGTGTGTGACAGATGCCAGGAAGGCAAAGCAAAGGTCTGGACGAGGGCGGCGCGAAACGCCATCCGCCATTTCTGCGTGACAACTTACAAGCCATCTCGAAACAGTCTATTCGGCGCCTCGCTCGCAGAGTAGGGGTAATGCGCATGTTCGCACTGGTGTGCGAGGAGGCTCGGGCTGTTTTGAAGGTATTTGTGAGCAATCTGGTACAAGACGCCGAAGTGTACACGGAGCACGCCAATATAAAGACGGCGACCGTGTGTGACATCGTATACGCCCTTAGCGGCAGGGCAGAACAATCTACGGGTATGACAAGCGGTTCTCCAGCACTATGGAGCAGTACGCAGCGGGGAAAAGAACGATAACGTAAACGACAATATTTTTTAAATTTAAGAATTATTGTTTTTATTATAAGTAATTAGCATTCCAAGTAAAATTATTTTTGGAGTTTTACAAAAACATTTGCGGTGCGCGTTGCTCGCTACGATCGCAAGATAACAGCTAATTAGCTCCCACGAACTGCGTTTTTCCCCGGGCCACTTGACCCGGGTAAGCTGTATCTAATTACCTAAAAGTTGTCTAACGTATCTTACCGTTAATTACCGTTTCTTATGGTTATATTGAGGTTATTTACTAACTAGGGCTGCGCGAAGGCTGGAACAGGAAGGAAAAGGACAGCAGACAACATAGTGAACTCGTACTTTACAACATCGAGGTAAAAATATTCAGGGCGCGTCTGCTGGGGTTGCAAAGCAGCCGCAGCTTCCGCGCCCCACGCTTTACTAATAGAGGCAAACGCGTATTTTTGGAGACTTCAATCGTCACCCCACAAGCTAACCTTAGTGATGCACGAAAAGTAAAGTGCCCCGGTATATCGGTACCCACCTGCCCACGCAATTAAGCCTTTTGAGGTCCCCATTTAGTCACCGATAGCACACCGGTATATCGGTCTCGTCCCATGAAATTAATTCTTGTCGGGCTGGGCTATTCACTTCGCTCCTATCCCAGTATAAGACGTTCAATTAGTGTACATACCACCATTCTGAATGTGTCGCTCAAATCGTAATTTGTTCTTCGTCGTTCACTATTCGTGGCTCATACCATCAGCCAGAAAGGCCAACTGAGGCGAGCGGGTGCGAGGCGCGAAGGCAAAGCAAACCCGCGTGGTACTTGCGGAGGCGAGCCCAGCGCCGGAGCTCCTCAGCGAGACGAGAACTGCTCTCGGTAGAACATAAGAGAAAGTTTACGACTTAAGATCGCTTAGCACTGAAGGTGGTGCAGGCAACAGCCGTGAGCACCAGGAGTGTAGTATTGAATGGCAACCCGCATATTCTCGAATGAACGGGTTTCTTCTAGAGATCAAGCCTCGTGTGGCTAAACGTCTGCTACTTCAACTAACGGCAGCGTCCTCGTCCCAGCTTGTCTAGATAAAGTCGACCAATTTCTCTTAGAACATGCAATCTTTTAATCGCGAGCGAAGCCAACCGCAGCGCGGCTGGTCACTACCTTAATCACTAACATTAGTCCATAATTCAAGGTCGTAACTACTAGCTTGAGTAAATTGCACTAAGAGCGTAATTTATCGTTAGGCACTATTATGTACTTTAGGGACTGCTTTGAGGCAAGACAATTCGACGCCCCCATGACTGCGTCGGTACCACACTTTCATCACCAATTGCCCGTTAAAGTTAAGCACATGAATATCTCAGAAGCGCTAGCATAGATGACTCAAGGACGGACAGAGTCTCTTTTTCCCCAGAAATTCACGAAGAACACCGATGACACCTTCGTGAAATACGCCGGCGCAACAGGGGTATTTCCGTGTAGTCACGTGGGCCGTGTTGACTATTCAGTCTGCATCTCGGCCTTGAAATCTCGGCTACAGACTAAGGCAATGCAGATTCGGAGCCAGCGAACAGCTTGAACTGCAGCGAGTGAGTCGAGATCTCGTTGGGAGAGAACGCGTGCGAAAACGTTTGGTGCTACAGGGGAATGCCATTATGATGAAGTAACTTGGCGACCGCGTCATTGTAGCCCGCCAACGCCAGTGACGCCGGCCTGACCTTCCGTCGTGGCGCTGCTATCGCCGCCGCACACAAGCACGTCTACGGCCAGCACAGAGCCCCCCCCCCCCCTCGCGTCCTACACATCAATCACCCCAGAGCCACCGCCTAGCGGCTCACCCGTCGACAGCGAGATCGCGCCGCCGCTCTTTGACGCACAGCGCGAGCCCAGAACCGCGCCACTCCAAACAGCCGTAGCCACTCCTGGTCATCATCGTGCTCACAGCTGCCAGCTCGAAGACCAGGTTCGTGGGGTGGAGCTGCGTGTCGTCTGTCGGCCGGCGCCTCCACGGCGAGCCGCGCGTATGCCATCAACAGCGACTAGAAGAGCTCTTCGTCTTGCGGGGAGCTCACGGCTCACGCGTGCTCAAACGTGGGCAGTGTCTCGTACTCGCAGCAGAGCAGCTTGAAGACCAGGTTCGTGGCGTTGAGCTGCGTGTCGCCTGTCGCCGATTGAGCTGCACGCGGGGGTGTTGGTCGTTGCTCCGTCGACGAACTCAACAGGGTTCTGAGCCCAAACGGTTGGAGCTTTCGCTGTACAGGAGGTGGTCCACTATGACGGACTCGTTGAAGTTCACCGCTGATGGTGTCCCCAAGAACAGGAAGGGCAAAAACTGGCAGGCATACAAGTTCGCCATGCAGATGGTGTTTCGCAAGGCAGACCTCATGGACATCGTGGAAGGGACGATTAAAGATCGATGCTTTCGGATGCTGAGAGTGAGGCGAAGTTCGACAAGAAACAGACCAAGATTATGCGCTTGATTGGGATGTCGGTGCCATCGGCGATCTTGCACCAGATCAGGGACAAGAGGACCGGAACGGAGATGTGGGAGGCCTTGCGCGACCTGTTTGGGAATAAGGTGAATAAAACAGTGAAGGCCCACACTATTCGTCGCCTGCGGAACGAGCTTTGGACTATGAGGTTTGGTCCCGGTGGAAACATGAACCTACACCTGAGCAAAATGTTCAATATCCGAACTGAGCTGCCGACTTTGCAGTATGTAGTTGATGGTATTGACATTGTGGAGATGATGTTGGAAAGCTTACCGGCCCAGACAGAGTTCGAGAGCCTTAAGTCATCTGTTCGCTACAGTGCGGATACTACCTTGTTCACACCAAACAAGGTTCGCGAGCTAATTCGCGCAGCTACCACCCACCAGGTTGAATTTCGTGGCAAGGGACGTGGTTGTCAGCGTGGAGGACTGCGTGTTGGGAATAATGGTGGTGCGGGTGGAGGAAATGCTAGTAAGGGAAAAGCTGACAACCAGTAAGAGGAGAAAAGTGGTGACTCCAAGAAGAAAAAACAGAAGAAGTGCTACAGCTGCGGGAGTACTGCACATCCCAGAGCTGATTGCCCGGATAAAGTCGAGAAATCCGGCGATGCTGGTGATGATGCTGGCGAGCAGAAGCACAAGCCACGAGGAAATGTGACTATCCGACAAAGGGTTCAAGATCCACCAAGTCCGGATCGCGACAATGATGATGCTGGAGTGGAAATGGGGCATCTTGATCAGATGATACTCGATGCTGGCGTCGAGTTAGAAATTCGGGATCGTGAACATGAAGACCCCATGCAGGAAGGCGCACGGGATGGGCACAGTACTGACGCTGATAATGCAATTCACACCAATGACTGGTGGTTCTTCGACACTGCAACCATCGCATAGCCGAACAGCAGCGCGCTGTGGTGCAGGTGCCAGCCGACGACCCGGATCTTCGGTCGCTGGGGTTAAGCCCTTTTCGAGCGTGTGCGGGTGTGCC
>JAABLK010000600.1:0-21999 GCA_012295415.1 Phytophthora chlamydospora | reverse complement strand
TTGGGCTGCAAGGCGCCGCTGAACGGCAAGGGCGCGCTGTGCCGTAGCTGCGTGGAGCGGGAGGCGGAGGTGTTCTCGCGGCAATTGGAGTCCGTCAACGAGCTGGAGCTTCCAGTCCGTGGACTGGTAAGGAGGTTTTGCCTGTGTGCATTTTTTTCATATCGTTAAGAATACAACATTTGCAAATACTGAAGTCTCGCTGCCCGTGGAAGTAGCTTGAACGGACGATTAACACCCGATCCAGAGCTTGGCAAAGAGCGCTTCGCTCCAAGCCAAAACTAAGTTCTGTCAAGCGGCACTTGCCAAACAGCTTCGTGCTTCTCAACCTTTGCACTTCAACTATCGGTCCGGCAGCTCAACCTGAATCACGAGGGCCGAGGCAGGGACAATAGCTGCCAAAAACTGGAATAATGCGCTGGAGTAAAGGAGACGGTGGAACACATCTTTTGGGAGGCAGGCAAACCGTCGAGGCTACATGTACCACAGCACGACCACAAGGTCACATTTATTAACGAAATGTGACACCCCCCGGGACCCACGGGCCCGGGCTAGCAGTTTGTATTGAACCGATACCCTTGGGCTGTCCGTCCTGACGACTACCAGGAAAATATATTTATGATGCACTATGACCAGTGGATTGAACAAGTTATGGAGAATTTGCACGAAGAAGACAGAAACATTTCCCCGCTGCGAGAATCAGTGCAAAAGATGGTGGGGCTTGTTTTTTGGTCGCAGCTGCAGCCTCCTTTACTTCGGTGTCACCGACCACTAGCAAAAGGCCACAGCTCCATGAGTTGTCTTGCCATCAACCTCCTTAGCAACGATCGTGAACGAGCCTCCGTCCGGGACCTCCGACACCGTCACAAAGTCCTTCGATCCGCTCGCAATGCCAAAACCACTCCACGAAGACGCACCGTTTGCCCACAATATGTTGCCGTTGATGGAGATGACGACCGACTCGAGCGACTTGCCAAAGGTAGGCACTGAGATCGATCCTGAGGTGTTTTGCGGCGTGGTAATCGTCGCCTCGAAGAAGCTGTCCTCGTCCTTGGTCGTCCACTCCACGGAAAACGCCCCAGCCGCGAGCGTGTAACCAGTCTGCAACTTTCCAATGCCTGCTCCAGCGGCATGAGGAATGAACTCCCACGTCTTACCAGCGTCGGTCAAAGGGTTCAGACCACCAATATGCAGCGTCAACGAGGCCGTCGGACCAGTCGACCACGCGTGGGCGTGCGAGATATAACTGCCAAGATTTGGCTCAACGGCTTCATAGAACGGGTACTTGAGCTCGCCGGTGTAGTAGTACGCCTCGATGCAAGTGGAGTTGCTGAAGTTGTTGAGCATGTAGCTCCACTGGCGACGCATGATGTCCATGGCCCGCGTTGCATCACCCGAATTGGCGCGGAGGTGAGCATCGATCTCCAGACCTGTCATGAAAGGGGAGATGGAGCCCAGAGCTTCAGGTGACACAGCCCCGAACTCGTTCCAGCGACCGGTTAAGCTTTTCGAGATCATGGAGGCGCGCTCGGGAGACTCAGTCACGTTGAAGTGAATAGCGAGCACATTTCCGTCTTGAGGGTAGAACTCAGCGCCAAGTGCAGTCGTGTTGTCACGGAAGAACCCGGCCGAGGCATCCCAAAGCTTCGAGTTGACAGCACTCTTGAGGTCCGACGCGATATCCCGGAAAGCTTTGCCGTTGTGCGCCAGCGGACCGAGCGCAAGTTCGTCCGCTAGCTTCACATAAGAGACCAACGCGTGATACAGTAGGGAGTTGGCGGCAGTGTTCTTGCCTCCCTGACCCACGCGCCCCCAGTCATTGAGATCAGTGACGTTGAGAAGAGAATCACTCGCGTCTACCTTGGCGAGCGTGAACTCGAAGCCACGCAGTACTTGGTTCCATACCTCTGTCGCTAGAGTCTTATCACCGCTAAGGCTGGTGTAGTCTGCGATAGCAATGATACTCCAGAGATGGTACGTGTCGGAGTTGGTTCCTGTAGCCTGGTAACCAAGGCCGAGAGGGGTGCCAGCGTAAGGGAACTCGCCCGTGTCGACATCCTGAATGGCGATGATCGACGTGAGCGCGTTGCGCACGGAGAGGAGATTGTCTCCATTCAGTGACACCGCCTTGGAAAGCGTAGCGATGCCGTAGTCACCAGGCCAAGGCGTGCGGTCACGCTTGGCACCATCCACGAAGACCTCGGCGTCGGCACTCACATTGGCAATCGTCGCGTTGTTCGCCCAGCCAGCGTTGATATCAGGAGGCGATGCACGAGCTTCACTGGCAGAGATCCCGCAAAGCTGCACGGTGTACGCGCCGGCATACCAGATGCGGTTGAGCAGGTCGTCGTCGGAGAAGAAGTAGCCCGAGTAGTCACGCAGCTTGTTGTCGTCCGTGCTTGGGGCAGCGGTGAAGTGCGTCGAGATACCAGTCACCTCGACACTAGCCTCTGAGCTAGTGGAGACCGTCAGATAGCGGAATCCGCCACGGCCGAACTCGCGCCCGAAGGTGTAGGTCGACTCGGGCTCGGCTGGCGCGAAAAGCGTGCCGTCGAGAAGGGGCCCCGTGGCGCGGTCCGAGGTGATCCCGATGTACCGCTTGTTCTCCGTGAAGGCGACGCCCAACTGCGTGTTGCTGGAAGTTGCAGCACCAAAGTGAACTGTGACGACACCCGAGACCTGCCGGCCGAAGTCGAAGGTGACGGTCGAGCCGTTGCCGGACAGCGTGGCGGCGAGGGGATTCGACTCGGACAGCGTGACGTTGCCCGTACTGCCGTAGATAGTCTCGGGTGCGATGTCTCGGGAAGCGGGAGACTGGATGTAGGAGTCCCAGGGCCCCGAGGCGCCGAGGGCAGTCCCCAAAGCAATGGCTGCTACCGCAGCAACGAGAGCGATGGCAGATGGCAACTTCATGCGATCTTGAGCTCCTCGAAGGAAGTTTGAAAGTGAGAGCGAGCAGCGCACACTGTGAAGCAAAGCGCCGAGAACTCTCAAGGAGCTCCACGCCTTGAGTGCACGTTTCTTCGTCCGGACAATCGAAGCCCCCGCAGGATGTTGAAGCGCAGTGCTCGACACTACGAATTGCCAGCCAGGGCGTCTGAAAGTTCAACCACGTAGCGGACGTCGATGTCGGTGCAAGACATACCTCCCTTTTATCGTCGGGTTCACTTTATCAAAATACACGATTGTGTTGTGTATTACGGGGCTCACAGCTTGGTAAACTCCGTTACTGACGACCAAGAAACGAAAACAATCAAGACACAGCCACCTTCAAGCTACGCCATCGTCATCGAGCACATCACGCGGCGGATGTCGGCACGCTTGCCTCCCGGGATCTTGTCATTGCAGTAGTCGAAGAAGACACTTTGATTCCTACCCAGCCTTCTACCCAGCCTTCTACCCCGTTGTCCGCTTCACTCACTCATACGACGTATCGATTGCGCATGAACTGGTCGAGAAGGATCGGAATCGCGCGAACTCCTGGACACTGGCACACTCGCGCGGCCCCCCTCTCGTTTGCCACAGCGAGTTGAATCATGCGGTTCAGAAACCTCTCGAGCACTTTCTTGCGTGCTTCGACACCTGTGCAGAGCTTCACGAAGGCCTTTGGCTGCTTGTAGCAGTGCAGCATGAACAACCGGAAGCGGTCGCAGTAGCTGCACGCACCGACGATCTCTTTTCGCGCGTGCTGCGCTGTGTGGTGGCGGAGCAAGTCGAAGTCGCTGAAGCGGCGCAGCACCACGTAGTCAGGCTTCCGGTCGGAGTCACTCTTCACGTTGGTCGGGATGCGGTTCACCTGGCGTTTGAGGAACACCTCCACCTTGTAGAACACGACACCGCCGCGAACTTGAGCGCCGTTGATCTGTACTCGGGCGATCTTGCTCAGCGAAGCGACCGGGTCCCAATGCGGGCGTGGCGGCGTCTTAACCTGCTTGGACTGGAGCGCAGGTTTGCGTTCTCGAGAGCTGGTGCTCATCATTTTCAGCTTGAGCTGTTCCATAGCTGCTGTGAACGCGGTGAATTCGAGACTGCGGCAAGCGGATGGAGCAACGCAGTGGACATCGCGACATGTAGCGCGAGACAAACCCTGGCCATCCTTTGCCTGAGACGGGACGACTGCACCAAGCGGCTCTGCTTATCGCCATGCCATTAGCGTTGCCTCCAACCAAGCCAGGGGGGTTCAAACGCTGTACTCAGATAGAGAGAGCCCGAGCTTTCTGCTGTTTGCGCCGAGCACTCCGCCTTTGGGTTCGTGGACATCATGCCACCGAGCTCGATGGTCTTGTGTCCATGGAGGTCCTATCTCGCTCTTGTCGCATCGTGTCACCACTTCAACCACGTCTATCTGCCACTATTTTGGTCGTCCCTGCTCAAAGTCTTGTCTTCGACTCGAGGAATGTCCCCGCCAGCCGTCAAGAAGAAGAAGAGCAAGGACGTACGTGCAACTGGAGCAATAATGCAAAAGCTTATCGACTTTTGACTGAATCGCTGTTCTTTTAGAATCGCTATGTGTTCATCACGGAGCGCACCAGGGTGAGCTGAACGTTCTCATAGCTGGCGATGACTAGTTTTCCACCCTCACTTCCTCTTTTCGACGTCGTAGTATCTCCAACATGATATCCCCCCAGTTGACACGGTGGTCGAGGAAGACAAGCTGCAGAAGAAGCTGGGGCTGGCAAGAGAGACGGGTGACTGGAAGACGGAGGCCCAGGCCTTGATGCAGCTCGGCCAGCTCATGAAGTGGAGAGGCCGCGAGGAACAGGGCGACGCGTACCAGATCCAGGCCTCCTCCATCCTGCGGACGCACACATTTGCCGATGAAGAAGAGCAGAGCGATTGATCTGTAGGACAGTTCGACTGCAGAGTGATTATGAATTTCCACGTCTTGCAAACCTTCGTAACTCTTGCATCGCGTTGGCGAAGAACTTGGTGTCTTCATGGTAGGCTCGGCGGGCGTTGGCACCCATGGCAGCCCGCTGCTCCGTTGTCGTCGAGCTCACGAGCTCTTTAACCACCTCACAAACGGCAGGCCCTCTGAACCATGCCACTAATCCCTCGACGTCTTTCAAACCGTGTCGAGCCATATAGGCGCCTCCAAGGATCATCTTCGGGTGCTTTCGCCGCTCCACGGGGATCAGCACCCCCGTCTCATTCATAATGAGCTCGTTCATCGGGGACAAGTCGGTCGTGACGACGACAGCGCCAGAAGCTCGCGCTTGGTTGATGTAGTGGCCGTAGCCCTCGCTGGTACTTGGACACATGAAGAACGCAGCCTCAGCTGTCATCTTGGTGAACGCTGAGCGCTCGACTAGCCCCACGTGAAGGTTGACGGGGCTGCGACTGTATTTGAGCATTCGTTTGAACTTGGGCTTGAACAGGAGGTCGAAGGGCTTGTCGTCGATGTACACGTCGAGCGGCGGCAGATCCGGAACGAGCACCCAGCACTCCAATAGCTGCTGTGTGCCTTTCGCAGAGCTGGTGCCAGCAGTGTGAAGGAACTTGATGTCGGAGAAGTCCTTGGGTTTAATGGCGTCTTCACCCAAGCGCTTGCGAGCAAACTGCGTCTGGTCCGACGACGTGTGCTTCGTGTAGAACACCTTGGCGTTGCGTGGGTTGCCCTCCTGTTCGTACCACTTCGTCACTCGGTCGTAACATTCCTGGGTCTTGCACAGCACCACGTCGACCCTCCAATAGTGCGCGACAGTCAGCTCGAACATCTCAATGTTTGGCATGAGGTAGACGGGCTTGGTCTTTGGCCAGCGCGGCATCGACGGCACGCCTTCCCAGTAGTGATTGAAGAAGATCATGGGCGTCTTGGGGCACAGATCGAAGTAGTCAACTTCCCGTCCTAGTTCAGAATCAAAGAGCTTGACTTCGAGAGCCCATCGAGGAAGGAGCCGAGAGTTCAAGTCTAAGTACAAGACGCTGGTCAGCCTCATTCAAAAAAATAACGCATGAATTGGCCAGTGCAAAGCTTACACTTAGCGTAGGCCACCGCGTCCTCGCAGTATCCGTTGCCATGCAGCCCTGCTGGCAGGAAAATGTCCACGTCGGGACACTGCCGCAGCTTCTGTAGTAGAGCCTCATCATCCCGTTGTATCACAACTTCTGGGTTGCTAGCGGAAGCGTTAGGCAATTGATGTCCTGGACTGCCAAACTCCCACGGCAGGGACGTGTTGGCATTCTCCACACAGTGTTCGTGCAGCAGGCTCAAGTGCAGCAGGTCTTCGTCCGACACCTCGTTCGGGTCACCAGCATCGGCCAAAGGCTCTGGAAATGCCTGCCACTCGTCAGCTTCACTGCTTTCGCTTGTGTTGCGCAGGCGCCACGAACTGATAACTCGCTGCAGTCTCAAAGTACCGGTGAGCTTGCGCTTCGAGGCTTGAAGCAATGACGTCGTCTCCAGCACAAGAACAAGTCCCCACAAGACCAGGAGAGCCACGAGCAGGCGGTACAACTGGAAGCGTCTTGGCCGTGGCGACTGCGACTTGATCATGGCCCCTCAGAAGGAGAGAAGGGCACACCGGGACTTGAGGAGTGAACGAGGCATTGTAAATGAGTTTGAGAATCGCCCGGGATGGTGACGTAAAGCATGTGCTCACTCAACCACTTCCTTGAGCGTTGCAAACCGAAATATGTTTCTACATGGATATTATCTCTTGGCAAACTCGCGCAGCTCTGTCATGGCGTTGGCAAAGTACTTCGTGTCTGCGTGGAATTGCCGGCGAGCGTTGAAGCCCATTTCAGCACGTTCGTCTGGTGTGGCCGACCGCATCACCCGCTGCACGGCTTCGCACACATCGGAGCCTTCAAACGAGGCCACCAACCCGCCAACTCCTTTCAGCCCGTTCCCACCCCGGTACTTGCCGCCCAGCAAGACCATCGGGTGCTTCTCAGCCTTCACAGGGATCAACACGCCCGTCTCGTTTGCAGTGATCAACTCGTTCATCGGAGGCAAGTCGGTCGTGACAATGACGGAGCCTGAAGCGCGTGCCTGGTTGATAATGTGCCCGTAGCCTTCGCCGTAGCTCGGGCTTACGACGAACGCGGCCTCGGCAACCAACTTGCTGACGTTCAAGCGGTCGATCGCGCCCAGGTGGATGCGGACGGGGCTGCGGCTTCGAGCGATCTTCATCTTGTAAGACGCCGGGAACAAGCGGTAGAACGGCGTGCGCTCAATGTATACGTCGAGTGGAGGCAAACCTGCAGTGTACGTCCAGCATTCCAGCACCTCTCGCGTCCCTTTTGAGGCGCTGGCACCGGCCGTGTGAAGGAACTTGACGTCGGCAAAGTCCTTGGATGCGACAGCGTACTCACCCAGCCGCTTGCGAGCGAAAAGCGCTTGATCTGAAGACGTGTGCTTCGTGTAAAAGACTGTCGCGTTGCGTGGGTTGCCCTCTTGTTCGTACCATTTCGTCACTCGATCGTAGCACTCGTTCGTCTTGCAAAGCACCGCGTCGACACCTTTGAAGTGCATGGGCGTGAGCTCCACGATTTCAATGTTAGGCATCAAGTAGATCGGTTTGTCCTTGGGCCAGCGCGGAGACGTCGTCAGTCCGTTCCAGTGGTGGTCGAGGAAGAGCAGGGGCGTCTTGGGACACAAGTCGAAGTAGTCAACTTCACGGCCGAGGGTGGAGTCGAAGAACTTGGCTTCGAGCACCCACTCAGGCAGCAGTCGAGACTCCAGATCTGCAGACCACATCACAGTGTGAACATTAAACGTTGCAACCAGAAAGCCAATAGAACGTACGCTTGACGTAGGCAACAGCGTCTTCGCAGTATCCGTTGCGATGCTCCCGATACGGCAGGAAAACGTCGACGTCTGGGCATTGCCGGAGTTTCTGCAGCAAGTCCTTGTCCTTCTGGTGGATCAGCACTTGCGAGTTGTTGGCTGTCGCGCCAGGAACTTGATTCCCTGGCGAGCCAAACTGCCACGACAGCGACGCATTCGGGTCCTTCGTGCACACTTCATGGAGCAGACTCAAGTGCAGTAGGTCTTCATCAGGAACAGCCTCAGCACGGGGCAAATAGCGAGTGCGCCACGACCGACGCAAACCACTCGCCGAGCCACCGAGCAGCGACGACGTTTGCACCAGAAGTGTGAGGACACCCAGAGCCAGTAGGGGCACGAGCACGAGGCACAGCCACGGCTTGCTGCGGTGCGACGTCTGCTGCGGTGAACTCGACTTACTCATGACAAGAAACACTGACTGCAGCCAGTCCACGTAGACTCGGCAGCTTCAAATCCTCGCAAAGCTTCTTGCCATCTTGGCACAAACTGTGTCACTGGCTTTTGCCACTCGGCACATGTTCCGGTGCTCACAGCCGGATGGATAGCAGCCAAGGCAAGTTTACATTTTATCAACTCAGTTTCCATAACTTTCCACTTATCTTGCTCTATTCCTTGCAAACTCGCGTAGCTCCTGCATCGCATCCGCAAAGAACATGGTGTCCTCGTGGTATTGTCTGCGTGCGTTGGTTCCCATGGCTGCGCGCTGCTCGGGGGTCGTCGCCTTCACCATGG
This sequence comes from Phytophthora chlamydospora, assembly GCA_012295415.1. Classification (NCBI taxonomy): domain Eukaryota; phylum Oomycota; class Peronosporomycetes; order Peronosporales; family Peronosporaceae; genus Phytophthora; species Phytophthora chlamydospora. The sequence continues at coordinate 13,478 of JAABLK010000600.1, read as the reverse complement.
CTAGCACAGTCTGGCAGAGGTGGTAGGAGGAGAACGCGGCGATGAGACCGCCGACGCGCTTCAACCCGTGCTCTCCCTTGAACTTGCCGCCCAGCAGCATGCGATCGTCCTGCTGATGCCTGGCTTGGACCAATACGCCCATTTCTCGAGACGTGATGAGCTCATTCATCGGGGCTGCGTCCGTCGTGACGATCACTGCGCCAGACGCCCGCGCCTGGTTGATATAGTGGCCGTAGCCCTCACTTCGGCTCGGACACATGAGGAACGCAGCCTCCGCAGTGAGCTTGGTGAACTCCTCGCGCTCGATCATGCCTAGATGGATGTTCACGGGGCTTCGACTCATTTTCAGCCTCGCTTTGAAAGTGGTCGGCATCATGTAGTTGTACGCGCTTTCGTCAATGTACACGTCCAGCGGCGGGAGGTCCGCTGTCGACGTCCAGCAGTCCAGCACCGCCCTCGTGCCTTTCCAGATACTCGTGCCGGGCGTGTGTAGGAACTTGACGGTAGAAAAATCCTTGGGAGCGATGGCGTCTTCTCCGAGCCGCATCCGTGCGAACTGCGCTTGGTCCGACGACGTGTGTTTGGTGTAGAAGACTTCAGCGTTGCGCGGGTTGCCCTCCTGCTCGTACCATTTCGTCACTCGCTCGAAACAGATCTGCGTCTTGCACAGCACGGCGTTGACCCTCCAGTAGAACTCGGACGTGAGTTCGATCATCTCGATGTTGGGCATGAGATAGATCGGTTTATCCTCTGGCCAGCGCGGCATCAACGACACATGGTCCCAGTAGTGGTTGAAGAAGATCATGGGCGTATGGGGACACAGGTCGAAGTAGTCCACCTCGCGTCCAAGTTGCGGGTCGAACATCTTGACCTGCAGAGCCCAGATCGGCAGCAGCCTCGAGTTTAAATCTACAAGCACACAAACACAATCAATACCTCGTCACCTTCAACCCACCAGCTCATCAAACTCACACTTGGCGTACGCCACCGCGTCCTCGCAGTAGCCGTTGCCGTGCAAATGGTTGGGCAGGAAAACGTCTACGTCCGGACATTGGCGCAGAGTTTGCAGCAGATCTGAATCGTTCCGGTGCTTCACCACCTCCGGATTACTGGCCGTGGCATTGGCCCATTGATGTCCTGGACTGCCGAACTGCCAGGGCAGCACTGTGTCTACGTCGGACACGCAGCGTTCGTGCAACAGACTCAAGTGCAGCGAGTCCTCGACCGACACCTCGACAGCTTCAAAGCTGGAATTGTAGAGCTCTGGGGATGAAGTTGACGGAAATTCGTCCGTAGAATTGCTGCGTCCACGGCGCCAGGACATGCCGAGGTTCATGGCCCGACGGAAGCGAGAAGTGCCGGTCAAATGGTCCCCTGAGCGTCCGAGGAGCGACGACATCTGCGCTACGAGCGTGAGGAAACCTAGTGCCACGAGTGCCACGAGAAGGCGGTGAAGCCAATTGCGGGCGGGAGGTTTGCGGGGCTTGGACGCGGACATGGAGGAAGCGGAATGCAAGCTGGCGAGAACGGGGTACAGCATTGCTCAGGTTCCGCCAGTTCCCCTTCCCCCAATACGGATGCTGCTAGAAAATGCTCTTACGCGCGATAACTGTTTCAACTTCAACTTACATTTGTAAAACTTGCAACACTCCTGTGCACATCGCATCCAGCCGATAGTGTTGGTTTTGCAGGTGGAAAACTAGTTTTGCTGGCTACCATATCTGATAAATCTGGATTAAACAGCTGCTGCACTCGCCAAGTCTTCGAAATTACCGCACCTCGAGTCTTGACAACGACGAATGCAAGCAACGGACAAACTAGTGCGCACAAGGCTCCCAAGACTTACGAATATCTCACTGCATTGAACTCATGCGTTAGTGTGATGTATTTCTACTCGTCAAAATTGGAGAAGTCGTAGGCGTTGTCTTGAAAGCGGAGAGCAAGGCATTCGTCACCACTGCTGTCTCCATCCGATGAAATTGTAGCATCGTTTCGTGCACCGTCGTCTTCTCCTTGGTACTGGGGAGCCTTGTTGATGCAGGTCACCTTGGGGACTGCGTCGCTACCATTTCGATTCGAGCAGACAAAGACTATCTTGCACAAACTCTCCTGCTTCAGCTTGTTCCGCAAGTTTGAATGGATGTACTTGTGGGTGCTCCAGCTTCTCTCGGGTGCCACAGAAGAAGTTGGAATCGTGAAGACCCGCCGGGCAATGTCAAACAGAGCAAGGTAATGCTTCCGGTGATTTCCCCACCACTCAAGAGGCGGCACTTCACCTTGTTTGGTTCTCTCATCTGGGGTCCAGTCTCGCTTCGTGTTGATAAAAGCGTTTGCCTCTCTAAATGCTTTCACCTGCATTACTCCGTCAAGCCCAAGACGAGCTGCCACGACCCGAATGTACTCCAGCAAATCGTTACAGTCATTGTCAACGAAGTCATCAGGGTTTTGCGTCGGATCCAGCAGAAAGCCAATCTCCATCGTATCCGTGTGGAGAAACTCCCAGCGCGATTGAAGGAGCTCGAGGATCCTAGCAGCCGTATCATTAAAAAGTGTGGGCCTGCCGAATCGTGGATTCTTCAGCAGATCAACAAAGGTTGCGTATACCATCCCGATTGAGTATACATCCGTCTCTAGAAGTCCGATTTTCTTCAGGATTGGTGCCAAGAACTTCAAAACTTGTTTTCCAAGCTCCCAGAATTGTGAATCTTGAACTATGGAGTTGGCACCAGCAAAGTTCATCCAGGTCTTCTTCCGATTTTCTTCCTTGTCGTTACGAGAAAGCTCGCCTTCGGTCTGATTCCCGGTTGACCTTTTCCTTTTTCCTGCTACGGGCTTCTTCTGCTTTCTGGCTGTCTTCGCCTTTGAAGTTGTCGATCTCTTCGTCTTCGTCTTGCCGGTCGTCTGCTTGCTTTGGAACCGCTTCATAAATTCCGAGTCCTTGAAGACAGCAGTGGTCGCATCTCTGTTTTTAATCACGCTGGAAATGCAGTCGTACACGGAATACCAACGTGTCGGGACCAGAAGCAACAGCGCACGAGTATAGGCATCATCTTTCTGCAGCTTGCTGAGCTTGACCTGTTCCTCACCAAACCGTGCCAGCAGTTAACTACGCTGCATAAATTAATTGGCAATGCTGTGAACTTTGTTCAGCGTGTCCAGCACAGGGCCCAGCTTCGTAATGTCTTGGATAAGAAGGTTCAAAGTGTGTGCCGAGCACCCAGTGCATAAAACCCCTCGCTCCGCTTCCAGAATTTTTGCTGCTGCTAACATAGCTTTGGCGTTGTCGGTAGTGCAAGCCGTGACGAACCCAGGTTTACCTCGTGTTTCTTCCACTTCGTCAATGACGTTTCCAATCATCTCAGCTGTATATGGCCTGGTCTGCTAGTCGGTCCGTCACAACAGTCGTTCAAAGCCTGGGCGTCATGTTTGGCCCATCCAGCACGAAGTTGACATATTTTTGATGGCTCACGTCGGTGCAACAGTCAACCGCAAGTGAGACCAAAAGCTGGTGCTTGAGCAACTCCACAAGCTCATCAAATTCAACCTCAAAGTCCTCATTAAGAAGACGCCCCGTAACGAGGTAGCGTGACGGCACTTTCAGTCCTGGGCGACCTCGGAGAGCCAAGTTTCGAAAGCACGGTAACTCCACCGTACGAAGAGCCGAACCCGAGCCGAAAATAAACACTGCCACGATCTTGTTAAACGTATCTTGGGAGACACTTTGGGATCCACGTTCATCATCATCGACGACCCGCTCCATGTCGAGACCTGGGCGCCTTCGCATGTTCTCCAGCCGTCGGATGAACGCACTTCTGTCGTTAGCCGTCCAAGCTTCGCAGTGGTGGACTATGTGGCGCCGCAGTTTGTCTACTCTCGCATTGGCAATCACCGCCGAGCACTTGTTGCACTTGACATTGCCCTCGCTCTCGAAATAGTCCCATTTCTCTGATCTGGGGCGCGGCATGGCGATCATCGGCCAGCTTTTCACAACATAATAAATAGCTTGTTAGTTTCACAGAGCATCAAGAAGCTGATCGCTGCAGTCCATAGCCCATGCAGCAATCGTACGTACAGGTTGCTGTCTTATCTAAACAAGGCTTGTCTCCACCCAAAGCTGGAGCCCAGATCCTGTAACCTTCCGTCGACTGAATCACAGGTGCTCCAGTGCGTGTACCCGCCTTCAGACGAGCTGCTGGTCCAAGCCGATCAGATTGGGCGGTGTCTTGCGCGCGGGTTGCCTTTGCAGTCGTGCGCGCACGAAATGCTGAGTTGTTGAAGTTGCTGCGCGCGCGGAATGCGGAATTGAAGTTGCACGGTGATCTGCTACACACAAATTGTGCGAGTTTTGTCTGATAAAAGCGCTGATTTATTTGCTAAAACACCGTTTTGAACGTTCTAGCTGCTTAAACCAATTGTCTGCTAATACAACACTACAGCCGAACACTGATTGCAGAAATGTTGAATGCTTCAAGCGAAGTGGCAATTGCACAGCTTGGGTCTCACCTTACCACGACGATTCCTGGACACACATAGAACCTTCATGTTCAGGTCGCCTTCCGTTTGGGAGCTCTAAGCCGGGTATTTTAATAATTGAAATTGTGCAGAAATTCTTGTATATTGCTTAGCTTACACCGTAGTTCACCACATACAGTTGGCGAGCAGAGTCTATAAGCATCATGTCCCGTCACAGCGCATCAGACGAGAGCCGTTGGGCACCCTCATTGACGCACTTGACCATCTACTTTTCCCCTCCGTGGCCATGACGAAGCCTCCTCCGCGACTCTGGCTGCGAGGTTTCCTGGTGGCGCTCGTGGCGCTGTGTGCGTTGACGCTGTTGCTTGAGACGGTCTCCCTCCTCGGAGGTTCCGATGTCGAGTCCGCTCAGCTTCGGCGCACCGTGAACCTCGGCGTCTCGACGCACAACAAAGACAACGAAGACACAGCCAATGACCTGCCCAAGTGGATGGAATCAGACTCGAACGACGACGTGCCGGCGGCCGACCGCGTGCATCTGAGTCTGCTGCACGAGGCCTGCGTCACGCACAAGGACACCGTGATTCCGTGGCAGTTCGGCTCACCTGTTGGAGGCCACCAACGACCCAATGCGACGGCCGACAACGCGAACGAACTGGTGAATCGCAATGACAGCAACTTGCTGCAGAAGCTTCGGTCCTGCCCAGACGTGGACATTTTCCTGCCCGTGGGGCTACGAGGCAACGGATACTGCGAAGACGCCGTGGCCTACGCAAAGTGTAAGTTTTGCAGCAAAGGTTTTGTGGTGTAGAGCTGTGGTTGACAGTGTTTAATTGTTGGTTTTGTGTGTAGATCTGGAGTCTCGGCTGCTGCCCGTGTGGGTTTTAGAGACCAAGTTTTTTGACCCGCAGCTCGGACGGGAAGTGGATTACTACGACCTGTGCCCGGACACGCCCATGATCTTCTTTAACCACTACTGGGACGGCGTGCCGGAGTCGCCGCGCTGGCCCAAGAACAAGCCGTTGTACTTGATGCCGAATATCGAGATGATCGAACTTACACCAGAACACTATTGGGGCGTCGACGCCGTGCTGTGCAAGACGCACGTGTGCTACGACCGAGTGACGCGGTGGTACGCGGGGAACGGCAACCCACGCGATGCAAAGGTCTTCTACACGAAACACACGTCTTCGGACCAAACAGAGTTCGCGCGAAGACGGCTGGGCAACGATTCCGTCGCGGCAAAAGACTTTGCCAACGTCAAGTTCATCCACACGGCCGGCACCAGCGTCTGGAAAGGCACGAGGGAGCTCGTGGATTGCTGGATCATGTCCTCAGGGATGCCTCAGCTGGATGTTTACATCGACGACAGCGCGTACGGCTACTTGTTCGGGGGATCCTACCAACGCAGACTGGACCGCAGTCGAAGCCCCGTCCACATTGAGCACGGCATGTTGGAGCCTCAGGACTTCAGCAAGTTGACAGCTGAATCGGCCTTCTTCATGTGTCCGAGTCGAAGCGAAGGGTACGGACACTATATCAACCAGGCACGCGCGTCGGGTGGCGTGGTCATCACCACAGACGCGCACCCGATGAACGAGCTGATCGTCTCGAAGGAAATGGGAGTTCTCGTGCCGGCGAGATATCAACATGATCCGCAGATGCTGCTCGGTGGCAAGTTCAAGGGGCCACACGGCCTCAAAGACCCCGACGGCCTCTTGGTCAAGTACAATTCTCGAGGACTCTGCATCGCAGTCCGAGATTTCATTGCATCCACGACTGCCGAGCAACGAGCTGCCATGGGGGCGAAAGCGAGGCAACAGTACCACCAAGACACGAAATACTTCGCCCGCGCGATGCAAAAGCTTCGGGAGTTTGCCACAAACTAACTAGTTTTCTGGGAGAAACTCGACCTGTGGCAAGTTATATAACTCAGGTACAACGACCAAAAACACTTGCTCGATATCGAAATGTACATCTGCTTTCCTCGTGATGATCTTATACTAAACTCGTCTATTCTTCACTTCACCTGGAAGGTTCGTCACGGAGATTCTTCTGCGGCTCGCTCGTGAGAGCATCGCTGTCGTCACTCGACGCAATTTGGATGGCCTGTTGCCGTGCGTGGACGCGCAAGTCAAGCATCGCCTGCTCGAAGAACTTGGTGTCTTTGTGGTACTGCCGCCGCGCGTTCTCGCCCATTTGTTTCCGCTCGTCGATGCTGATGTCGTTGAGAAGGTGCTCCACCGTACTGCACAAGTCCTTGGAGCTGAAATACGCCACCATTCCCGACACACCGCGGAGTCCCAAGCGCTTTTTGCTCGTTCCTCCAAGGAAGATATTGCGGTCGTGGCCAGCTCTCGCCTTCACTCGGAGTCCCATGTCGTCGTTCTCGATCAGCTCCTTCATGGGGTCCATGTCGGTTGTGATGATGACGCCGCCCGAGGCGCGTGCCTGGTTCATGTAGTGGCCGTACCCCTCCATCTGACTAGGACACAGGAAGTAGGAGCTTTCAGCGATGGCTTTCGTGAACGTACTGGCGTCCACCTCGTCCGTCGTGAGTCGAATTTGACTCTGCGGGATGCGCTTCTCGTACGAGCCTTTGAACATGCCATCGTACGCCCACTTGTGGATGTACAGGTCCAATGGAGGGAAGTTTGGCCGCGACAACCAGCATTCAATCACCTGGCGCGTACCTTTCCAGTAGCTGCCACCGACTGTGTGAATGAAGCGCACGTCACTAAAGTTCTTGGGTTTAACTTGGTCACCGAGCATGCGTCGCGCGTAGCTTGCCTGATCCGAGGACGTGTGCTTGGTGTAGATGACCTTAGCGTTGTGCGGGTTGCCCTGCTGTTCGTACCACTTGTTGACTCTCTCCTCGCAGATGCGCGTCTTGCAGAGCACGACGTCCACGCGCCAGAAGTGGTTCTCGTCGAGCTCCCACATCTCGATGTTGGGCATGAGGTACATCTTCTTCTCCTTGGGCCAGCGCGGCGAGGAAGGGATGTCCTCCCAGTAGTGCTGGAAGAAGAGCATGGGCGTCTTGGGGCACAGGTCGAAGTAGTCCACGTCGCGTCCGAGCTCGGGGTCGTACATCTTCTTGGTAAGTGCCCAGAGCGGCAGCAGCCTCGTCTTGAGGTACTTGGTGTATGCCATCGTGTCCTCGCAGTAGCCATTGTTTCTGACCCCAGAAGGCAGGAACAAGTCCACGTCGGGGCACTGCCTGAGCTTCTGCAGCAGATTCGGGTCATCCTCGTGGATTAAAGTGGCCAGGTTGTGCTCCTCGTCGTCCTGATTAGGGCCTGGAGCGCCGAACTCCCACGAAACAATTGCATCCTTGTGTGCAATGCAGGCTCCGTGCAGCAGACTGAGATGGTAAAGGTCGTTGGGCGTCACCTCCTCGCTGGCATTGGCTCTAGACGCGTTCTGAAGCTGTAGAAGCTCTTCCAGTGAGACCGTCGCGTCCTGCGGCTGATCAAGGCTATCAGAGCCTGCGGATTGCTCTCTGTGGGTCTGCAGAAGTTGCTGCGCGCCCGAAGACTCGTTGGAAGGCGCAACTCTCCGCAGGTTCGGGTGGAAATCAAGTGTTGAGGCCTCCAGCGCCAAAGCCAAGACGCCTGTGGCCAGCAGCAACGCCAGGATGCCGCGGATCCAGAGGTTGGGCGACCGGCCGCTGGCTGCGGAGCTGGGGCTGGTGGAGCTGGGCCTGGAGCTCATGGCGGACGTGGGGCGCGTCGCCACGTAGTCGGAGTGCGCCTGGGATAGTCGATGTGGCTCTCAGACTATCTCGGTGCACGGCAGGAGCAAAAAGAGACGGTACTGGCTCTGCGCTAAATGTGGCACACACAGGTTGAAGTCGAGTCCATCCAAGCAGCAGACAGCAGATGATCTTTTCGTGTGCTATTTCGCTTTGAAGGTGAAGCTGCGGAAATAGCACACCACTATTATAGAGCCACAACACGCTTCGACCAAGCACAACAGGAGATCGAGTCTCTCCGTGTGATATAATGGTGCTGCTCGAATGCTCACCTGTTTTGGCCTGAAACGGCGGTGGTGTCATTGGCGCTTTTGAGCCAGGTCGCCTCATCGCGCAGTGGTCGTTTCAGCTTGAACACTGCAAATGCATTTACACACCTGAAAGACGTGTCGAGTCGAAAGTTTCACTTCGCCTGATGGACAGCAATTTCACTATTATAGCGACCGATTTCGCCTTTCATTAGCGACCGATGTCAAAGATCTATTTGCCAGCATATCTTGTGCCAGAGCATTACATGGCGCTGAGAGGGCTCCCTCGCCACACACGGACTCCATCTCGCCTGCGATGCTAACATACAGCTCATACGTCCAGTATACACGGATCTCTCCCCACACCTGATTCCGCCTCCCATTCGTCAAAACTCTCCAATTCCGGCGCCGGTTCTGATTCCATCCATTCCGCAGCTCGACATGGCCGCTGCTCCGCGTGCGCGCTCCGGCAGCGTTAGCTCCAAGCGCCGCCCTCTTCCGCTGCTTCTCGGCGTCCTGGTGACGCTAGCACTGGGCGCGTTGGCCTTCGAGCTGTCGTTCGTGTCTCCCAGCACAGCCGGCGCCGACCTGGAGGAATACAGAGACGTGCTGCACGTTTTGGACGCCGCCGCCGCCGCTGAAGACGCAGACAAAGCGCCACCCGCCGGAGCTGACGCCTTCTACCCAGAGCAGGTTTTCGCTACAGACTGGAGCGAGCGCATCAAGGCAGAAGATATCCTGCACGAGGCGGCGCTGCACCGCGGCTGCGTCAAGCACAAGAACGACGTCATCCCGTGGACCTTCGGACAGGACGAGGCTCTGGACGCGCTGCAATTGGTAAATGAGAGCGACCCGCAATTGCTGCAGAAGCTGCGTCAGTGTCCTGACGTGGACGTTTTCCTGCCCGAAGGACTGCGTTCCTTTGGTTATTGTGAAGATGCGGCAGCCTACACCAAGTGTACGTCGCTTTGGGGCCTTTTAAGGAGGAAGAGTCGATGGTAATTTATGTGGCTGTTTGCTGTCTGCAGTCTTGGAGTCGAGGATGCTGCCCCGTTGGGTGCTGGAGCACAAGTTCCAGGACGAGACGAGGAACCGCACGGTCACGTACCACGACTTGTGTCCCAACACGCCCATGATCTTCTTCAACCACTACTGGGAGGGGCTGCCGGAGGCGCCCGACTGGCCTGCAGCCAAGCCGCTGTACTTGATGCCGAATATGGAGATGTACGAGCTCGAGAGCGAGCACTATTGGCGCGCAGACGTGATTCTCTGCAAGACTGCGCTTTGCTCGAGGTACTTGAGGAAGTGGTTCAAGCAGGAGGGGAACCCTCGCGGCACGCGCGTGCTGTACACGCGCCACACGACGTCCAACTTGGCGCTGACGTTCAAGAGCAAATTGACGGCCAGCGAGATGGCGGAGCGACCCGAGAAGAACTTCTCGGACGTGTCGTTCCTGCACACGGCAGGCACGAGCATCCAGAAGGGGACCAAGCAGGTGCTGGACTGCTGGCTTGGGAGACCCAACCTGCCGCCGCTGCAGCTGCACATGGCCCAGGACCTGTTCGACGGCGCGTTCTCGGCCAAGTACGCCAAGAGGATAGAACAGAGCACGAACGTGTTCCTCCACACGGGGCGGCTCGAGCCCGCCGCCTTCGGGCGACTCATCACCGACGCAGCTTTCTTCATGTGTCCGAGTGTGCAGGAGGGCTACGGCCACTATATTAACCAGGCGCGCTCGTCTCGCGCCTTAATCTTCACGACGGACATCGCGCCCATGAACGAGTTGATCACGCCCTCGTCCGGCGCGCTGATCCGGGCCCGAGCCATCGCGCACGACGGCCAGTTCCTCGGCGGACGGTCGAAGAAGGCCCACGCGCTGCACGGCGTGCCGGGCTTCGTGGCTGACTTCACCGGCCGCGCGGTGTGTGATGCCGTGACGGACATGCTGGAGAACTCGACGCCCGACGAGCGAGAGCAGAGCGCCGACAAGGCGCTGCAGCAGTACTACTTCGACACGGTCTTCTTCGCGCAGAAGATGCTGGAGCTGCGCGACTTCGCGCGCGCGCACAGCCACCTCGGCCGCTCGCACGGCACGCTGAGGCGGCACAACGAGTCCAAGGCGTCGACGCCGTCGCCGAGTCCGCAGTGAAGGTGATGATAGACCATGCGTACATTTGTGCCTCCGTCTTGAGCACTTTTTGAACACTGATAATACACAAGAGGCACAGGAAAGTGCCACAATACTAAGGGATCCGTTACGGACACCGAGTGGCACATGCAACATGTTGGCGTTCCAGGGTTTGCATCCATTCGTTTCGGCCGCGCACCCTCCAAGAGTCGGCCATGTTCATGTTGCGCGGCGTGCGGAGCTCCAAGCGGCCGTCGCTGCTGTATCTGCTGCTGTGCGCTCCGTTGGCGTTGACGTTGTACGCGATCACGACCGAATTGTCGTTCGTGGTGCCAACGCAGCGCTTGCTACAGGCGACGGAGGTCGTGGCGCCGCTCAAAGACGGCGACGCACTGCAATCACCGCTCTATCCGCCCGAAGTCTTCGACGTGGACTGGAGTCAACGCATTGCACCCGAGGACTTCGTCCATGAGGCGGCACTGCACCGCGGGTGCGTCGCGCACAAGGACAGCGTCATCCCCTGGACGTTCGGCTGGCCCGGCCAGAACGAGAGTGAAGAACGCAGTGAACTCGTGAACCGAGATGACCCGCAGCTGCTGGAGAAGCTGCGCCGCTGTCCGGACGTGGACGTGCTGATCCCCGGCGGCATCCGCGGTTTCGGCTACTGCGAAGACGCGGCCGCCTACACCAAGTGTAAGTGCTGGCAATCTATTGACGAGGTGGTTGAAGTGATGGAAGCACTGACGCGTTCTTTGCTGCAGTCCTGGAGTCGCGGATGCTGCCGAACTGGGTGCTCCAGGTCAAGTTCCAGGACGAGGCCAGGAACCGGTCGGTCTCGTACCACGACTTGTGCCCCAACACGCCCATGATCTTCTTCAACCACTACTGGGAAGGCTTGGTGGACAACGCCGACTGGCCGGCCACCAAGCCGCTGTACGTGATGCCGAACCCCGAGATGTACGAGCTCGAGAGCAAGCAGTACTGGCGCGCAAACGTCGTTCTGTGCAAGACGGCCGTGTGCGCGAGGTACTTGAGGAAGTGGTTCCGCCAAGAGGGCAACCCGAGAGGCACCAAGGTGCTGTATACGCGCCACACGACGTCCAACTTGGCGCTCACGAGGAAGAGCCAACTTGGCGCTAGTGAAGACGACGTACTACCCAAGAAGAACTTCTCGGAAGTCAAGTTCCTGCATACCGCAGGCACGAGCATCCAGAAGGGGACACGACCGGTGTTCGACTGCTGGTTGTCAAGGCCCGACTTCCCTCCGCTCGATGTCTACATGAGCGAAGATCTGTACGCCGGAGCGTTTAGAGATTACCACAGCCGCGTTAACAAGAGCACCAACGTCCGTGTGCACGCCGGCGGCTTGTCGTCCGAGGACTTCGGGCGCGTCGTTACTGAAGGGCAGTTCTTCTTGTGCCCGAGCTTCATGGAGGGCTACGGCCACTACATCAACCAAGCGCGGTCGTCCCGCGCGTTCATCTTGACGACCGACGCGGTGCCCATGAACGAGTTGATCACGCCGTCGTCGGGCGCGCTGATCCGTGCCAGGACCGGAGCGTACGGCGAGCAGTTTCTCGGCGGTGTGTCCCCAAAGGAGCACGCACTCCGCAACGTCTCCGGACTGGTAGCTTTCTTCGACGCCGGTGCTCTGTGCGACGCAGTGAAGGACGTGCTGGTGAATACAACCCCGAAAGAACGAGCCGCGCGGGCCGACAAGGCCTTGCAGCAGTATTACTTCGACACGGTCTTCTTCGCCGAGAAGATGCAAGACCTGCGAGCTTATGCTCGTGCACGCAGCCATCCTGGACGCTCCCATGGCGCGCTGCGGCAGGCTGAAGACAAGTCGACTGCTTCGACGCCGCAGTAGTGCACTGCAGATAGGAAATATAAGGCGGACTTGAGCCTGTCGCGGGCGTTGACCCCCTGCACCTTGTGAGATACTAGCGACCCCACCCTCGTGCGTGCGGATACCCTGTTTGTTTCACGGGTTCAGCGCATCCGTTTCCTGCTTTCGTCCGTCCCCTCCGGTCTGGGAGACGCCATGGCGAAGTTGCTTTGAGCAGTTAGTTGCTAAGAAGCATTGCCGGCAGCATGCGGAACCCGTGGCGAACGTCCGTGGTCGCTCCGCGTGAAGCTTTCCACCACGTCGTGAAACCTAGAAAGAGGGGGCCAAGCGGAGTCAAGTCGCCATCACCGTCGTTGCTGCCGCTGCTGCTGTGTGTTCCTCTGGTGCTGACGCTCTGGGAGATCTACACTTCGCACAACCTCTTGATCTCGGAGTACATCGTGGCTGATCCGCTTCGACGCGTCATGGATGCCACAGAGGAAGCGTCTCCAGTGGCGGACAGCACCGACGAATCGCTGCTGTACAACGCCACGTTCTACCCGAACGAAGTGTTCGAGACCGACTGGAGCCAGCACATCAAAGCGAGCGACATCCTGCACGAAAGCGCCTTGCACCGTGGCTGCGTCACGCACAAGAACAGTGTCATCCCGTGGACGTTTGGCCGTGCTGGCCAGAACGAGAGCGAAAACCTCAACCAACTCGTGAACCGAGACGACCCGCAGCTACTGGAGAAGCTGCGCCGCTGTCCGGACGTGGACGTGCTGGTCCCCAGCGGCCTGCGCAACTTCGGCTACTGCGAAGATGCCGCCGCCTACACGAAATGTACGTAGATAAAGAGCTTTGTTGGCGGTGGGGGTGGCTCTCAATTAACGTGTCTTGGTGTGTTGCAGTCCTAGAGTCGAGAATGCTGCCGCGTTGGGTGCTGGACGTCAAGTTCGACGACCCCGGACGAAGACGCTCCGTCACTTACCACGACTTGTGTCCGAATACGCCCATGCTCTTCTTCAACCACTACTGGGATGGGGT
>JAABLK010000005.1:97740-140411 GCA_012295415.1 Phytophthora chlamydospora | reverse complement strand
TTGTCGTGGTCCGGATGACGAATGCGTTGAGCCATGCCGCGTTAGCCGCGACGCCAAGATAACGATCTTCAGCCGATACAACGCAGAGAGGAAACGAATCGGTCGGTTGGCTGCATGGAGGTGCAAACAGGCTGAATATAGCGCTTGGTCGGTGTGAAGTTGCGCTTCAGTGCCATTTGACAAACGCACTCTCGTCGTGATTGCAGTCGCAGCTTTTTCTTTCCGCAAGCTCCTAGGCGCGCTTCCACAATCTTAGCTGTCGTTCTGACTCAATAGTACTGGAGGACTACATGAAAGCGCTCTTGCTTGTTGTCTTGGGAACGCCTTCCAAAGACGGTGGATACGGGCAACAACGATCCAGGCTTTCGAGCTCATCTTTTTGGGCTCGTTGTGCTAATCGACGGACCTGCGACATGTCAATTGACGTGAGCCCATTGGCTGCTGAAGGGTAATCTGTTGATGCAAACCACTGCCACGTTATCGAACCCCACCCCCATCCCACAGTCCTGTCGATCCAGACGAACTGCTTCAGTAACGTCCCAATTTGCGTGGAGCACTCATCAAACGCCGCCCATGGCGAGCGTCGCGCCAGCCTGCTTGCTCGAACTATCAACTCTGACGCTGGTATACTGTACTGTAGTATCCGCCCGCCAACCGAAAGACCGGACGCACGAGTTCCTCTCATTCTTCAATTTGCCGGCTTCAACACCATGAAGCTCTTCGCCCCTCTCGCTGCTGCCTGCTGCGCACTGCTCGCCTCCACGACCGTCGCAGTCGAGGAGGAGACCAAGACAATCGACGAGCTGTACGCTGACGCCATCGCCGAAGGAGGCAACCTCGTCATGTACCACGGCGGAGACTTCAAGACGCAGCAGGACGGCCTGCACGAGGCCTTCGCCGCCGCCTTCCCGGAGATCAACTTCACGCTCATCGTCGACTACAGCAAGTACCACGACGTGCGCATCGACAACCAGCTGGAGACCGACACGCTCGTGCCCGACCTGGTGGCGCTGCAGACGCTGCAGGACTTCCCTCGCTGGGCGCAGGAGGGCAAGCTGCTAGAGTACAAGCCGGCCAACTTCTCGCAGGTGTACGACGGCTTCCGCGACCAGCGCGGCGCCTACATGGCCTACATGATGTTCACCTTCAGCTTCCTGTACGACGAGGCGGCGCTGGACGGGCTCGCGGCGCCCAAGTCGCCCGCCGACCTCGTGCAGCCGCAGTGGGCCGGCAAGATCGCCTCATCCTACCCGAACGACGACGACGCCGCGCTCTTCCTGTACACGCGCTACGTGGAGAAGTACGGCTGGAACTGGGTCGAGGACCTCGCCAACCAGAACGTCACGTTCGGCCGCGGCTCCAACACGGCCAGCGACCTCGTGACGGCCAAGGACAAGGTTATTGGCGTTGCCACCTACTCGGAGGGCACGCCCAACGTGACGATTGTGACGGACGGCGGCAACGAGTATTTGTCGTGGGGTCAGCGCATCGCCATTCTGAACAAGGCCAAGCACCCTGCGGCCGCCAAGCTCTTCATGAACTGGGCCATCTCGGAGGAGGTGCAGAAGACGGTCGTGGCCGAGAACGTGCGCGTGGACCTGGCTGCGAATGGCGGCTCGAGTCACCCGTGGGAGATCTGCAAGGCGAACGTTGACGAATTCCCGAAGTTCATGGCGGACCGCGCGACGGTGGAGGAGTGGCGTCAGACGTTCACGCTGTACTTTGGCGAGGTTCAAGGCGAGCCTTCGCCTGGCTTCTTAGGCGTCCACCCTGGTTTGTAACTTGGGTCTTCACGGGAACGAGAGTAACAATTCTTGAAATACACTACCACTGATCCACTGAAGCAAGTATTGGCATTGATTCAGTTGTGCAGTGCTACACTAAAGGCTGGCGTCAGGTGATCGTTTCGTGCAGCTGACAATCTGCTTGAGCGGAAACAATAATTATTCAAAAGAAGCATTCGGTATTGTTCCACTATAATACTACTGTAGTAATTGAAAATTGTACTGCAATGATTATTAGTCTTTTCCTCGTATTGCAATGATTATTACGGGCAATAAAACTTGAAATACAATATCATATTGGACTGTCCGACTACAATATCATACGGTATTGTCCGACCACTGCTTGCTCGAGACTTGTCCACTAGACCAGCATTGCAGCTGCTTACAGGCCGGGGTGCACGCCCAGGTAGCCTGGGGTTGCTTCACCCTGCACCTCGCCGAAGTAAAGAGCAAAGGTCTGCTTCAGCGCCTCAACGTAGGTGCGGTTCGCCATGAAGGTCGGAAACGCGTCCAGGTTGGCCTCCGGGATCTCCCGAACAGAGCGATCCAGGTGTGCCTAAGCCGGCGCAGTGATTTCTTAGGGGATGCGCGCGATACGTACAAACCAGGGAGGCAAACTTCGGAAATATTTTGAGTGTTCAAGAAGCGATGATTGCCTTGAGAAGATATTCAAAGTGATGGTTGCCGACAAAAGGCATTCAGTCTTGTTGGGATATTTGACCCTCGCACGAGCAGTTGGTTGCATCAGGGCAAGCAACAACGGGGTCGATTCTGTAAGCGTGAGTACTGCCTATCTGCCTGCAGGTGTCAAGTTAATCGGTGTAGAGCCATTCATTCTTCTGCTTCTGCTTTTTGGCCTTCTTCTCCGCAGAAATCTTCTTCCAGTCAATGTGCTTGCGCTTCAGCTGCTCCTTTCTTCGTCGAGCTTCTTCGCGGTTTTTCTCGAGCTCGTTCATGTCGAAAAAGTGGCTCATTTGACGGCCAGCGCGATCGGGAGCGATGCCCGCATTTTGCCAATACTCGTCACCTCCAAGTTGCTCATACTTTCCAGTGAGACGATTAAACTTTGCCCGAGCCACGTAGTTTACACCAGAAACAGTTTTTTTGCCCGGGCCGGCAGCGTCTGACTCGGGAACCTCAGGAGGGATCCAGTCGGCCAACTATAGACAAAACAGACAGGGTGAGTGAGCGTCAATTAGCATCGACGTGATCCTCTGCGAACTTACCCCCGATACAATAGGCGCATCCGGCTTGTTCCACTGCGTGACGCCTGTGGCCACGTTATGGTAGTAGTATCGCTGCGTCTGCGCGTCGATGTGCTGCTGCCATTCAGCTTTTGGCTTTCTTGTGGCATCCTCAGCAGCCTCCCCACCTACTGCTGGAGCAGAAGGAGCGCTGCTGTCGATGCCGCTCAAGATGGCGTTCAGTTTGGTGAGGTTGCCCGACGGGTCCAGCACTTGCTGCGTCACTCGCGCCAAGCGTTCCGTGCGTACCCGGTTAAGATGAGCCTGGTACTCGACGGACACCTGGGGGGCGACCGGAGTCGCTACTGACTCGTCGAAGTCGTCAGGTTCCTCCCACTGCGTCTTGCCCGTGCTGGCACTGAAGTAGTAGGGCTTGCTGGTGGCAGCATCCACGTACTTCACCCACTGCTGAGTAGCTGCAGAAGCAGTAGATTTGACTTTTGCAGTCTCTTCTACCTCTTCGTCGCTGCTGTCAACCTTGCCACTACCGGGAGCCTCTGGCTTCTCCTGCTTTTCTGTTTGTGGCTCCTGCTCCGACACCTCCGTCTGCCCTGCAGTCTCTTCACTTTTCTTCTCGTCATCCTCCTCTTGGTCATCCTGAGTCTCCTCCTTCTCCTCGTCGCCTCCCACCGAATCGAAATCTTCTGGCTTATCCCATCGACTCGTGCCGCTCACTTCGTCGTAGTAATAGGTGGCTCCAGACTCGTCATCCACGAACTCGCGCCACTTTGGCGCCTTTTCCACGCTGTCCTTCTGCGCGGGTGAAGACGCGAAGCCTGCAGGTTTCTCCCAGGATGACTCACCCGTGCGCGCATTGTAGTAGTAGGCCGTGCCCGACGCCTCGTCCACGTGCGTCTCCCACGCATTAGCGGCGCCGCCGTCCACCGCGTCGGTCGCCATAAGGTATCGATAATGTGGCAATTGTGTAAAAATACACAATGTAGCCATCCAAAAGGCAACTTGTGCCAGAAGTCGAAGGCCGAGACAAGCAAGGAATGCTACAAGCAAGGCGACACTTGTTCATTGTTGATGCATAACGCGAGCCAATTATCCCATTCGGATCTGGAACACTTGCAGCGCGCCGGAGCGGTAGCAGGCAGCGGAGTGCAGCAGGTAAAACTCCCACGTGCGTTTGAAGGACTCGGGGAGCGATTGCACCCGCTGCAATTGGGGTGCTTGGTCTGTGGCTGGTGCTGTTCCTGGCGGTGTGTTGTGGCCCCATTGCACTTGGAAAAGGCGGTTCCACTCGAGGAACGTGCGCTCGTAGTGGTCCGAATAGCCGAGCGTGTCTCGAAGCGTGAAGCCCGTCTCCCCGGTTAGTCGGCGCATGAGTGGTAGCGTGATGGCGTAGCACGGGAAGGCGCTGTGCACGTACTTGTTGGTCCACGCATGGGTCGTCATGTGCGCGGCCGTGCAGGCGCTAAACTCCAGTACTGTCGTGCCGTTCGCAGCCTGGATGCGCTTCAACGTGCGCAGGAATCGTGTTCTCTGGGCGTCCGGCACGGTCTCCACTACGCCACACATCGTGATCCGGTCGAACTTGGATGCTCGGAATCCGCTCAAGATCGTTAGCAGCTTCTCTGGCGTCTCAGCGAGCACGAACTCGACCTGGTCGATGACCTCAAGCTCGCGAGCGAACTTCTTGGCGCGTGCGAACTCCTGGACAGACGATAGCACGCATACGACGGTCGCGTCCGGGTGCTGCTGGGCTAGGTAACAGCCGACACTGCCCCAGGAACCGATGCTAATATCCAAGACAGTGTGGCCAGCCTGAAGACAGATATAACATCACAAACGTTGTAGTTAACGACGTGAACAGCGCAGACAGTTTGATGAAGCACGTACCCGAATGCCCAGCAGTTGACCCAGATTAGAAAGCTTGTTGGTCATCGCCGCATCGATGGTTGTCGTTCCTGCAGTCCACATCCCGAAACCTTGGTGGAAGTATCGGTCCATGTACACTTGACGGAACTCCGGGCAGAGGTCGAACTGCTCTGACACGGCTCCGATAACTAGACCCATGGACGATGGAGGGTAGTTGAACAATCTCGCAGCCAATGCAACAAATCGGGCATTCCACGAACGATACATCTCTTGCCTGCCTTCCATCGGAATTGTGAGCAAGCTGGCCACCACCTCATCTAGAGTTCGAGCGGAGTTGGTCGCCCAAAGGCAGCCTACGTAGGACTCGCCAATCGCCACAAGTCCCTCGCTCATCCAGTCCAGCCAGAAGGAGTCATCTCGGATAATAAAGTCCTGTACCATAGAAAGCAATAGAATTATTGTCAACGTGAACGTAGCCTACGATGATCAACGTGAGAGCGAAACTTACCGCGTTCGGTCTGATCCCACCGCTCGACAGCAACCGGCACATGATGGTCTTAGCGTTCCTCCTCAGCGTAGGGAGAGAAAGCGAACGGATCAGCTGGAGGCAGAAGAGGACTGCCCCCGCGATAGCCGTCGCGACGTACACCCAGAACGATCTCTGCCACACACCAGCAGCAACAAACAACGTCCAGCAAGGACGACCGTGATATTAGAAAAAAAGGCTGATCTAGTCGTGACTACCAGTGTCAGGGCGGAACAATGACGCCCAGTACACTGGGTAGACGTATCGTCCAGCTTCAATGTACTACCTGGTGTGCCAAGACGCAGAACAGCGGGACGAGTAGGTTGAGCATGAGCTCCATCTTGTACGCCGCATTCCAGAAGTGCTGCGAGCGAGGCGGCGAGAAGCGGTAGATGTGGTCAGCCTTGGGGAACACACCGCCTCCCACCACGAAGTGGCTCCATAATCTCGACGAGCTGTTCAAGCATCAAACCATGCAAACACTCATCAGTATCCCCACCTCCAACCAGCAAGACATCGCAAGATTTCCCCTACATTAGCGCCGGAATGCTCATCCACACACGGACGAGTGGCAAATAGCACGACACCAGCAGCATCGGCACCAGTAGGTGCAGCATGAAGTCGCCGATACGGGCCGCCACGCCCAGCAGCGGCGAGCTGGCCCAGACCCCGAGCCAGCCGTTGAGGATGGCTGTGAAGGCGTAGCGGTCAAACACGCGCAGCGAGTACCAGCCCACCATGATAGTGATGCCCATGGACGTGGCGATGCCCAGCGCCGCCTCGGACGCCAGAACGTGCGCGATAACCGTGAAGGCGAACCAGCAGTTGGTGTACATGGTGCGGATGCCCACGAGCGGAGGCAGCACCACCACGCTGAACAGCAGCGCCACGGCCAGCGCCGCATCCACCTGGCCATCGGCCTGCACGGCGTCGTGGCTGGCGCGGCCCAGCGCTCCCCAGCTCAGCATGGTGTCCATCTGGAGCAGCTCGTTGAAAGTCGCGAAGTGAGCTGCTTTGGACAGCCTCAGGTTTTCTGACGTCAGAAACGTTTACTTGATGTTTGTATGGATGGTAGGATATCAATTTTACGGTCATGCTGCATCTCAGAGCCGAGGATGCCGCCAGCATGACGAAAGTGATCCTGATGGACGTCATGACGTAAGCTGGAGGCTGCGCGTGAAGGCGATAGAGTACTTGCTCGTTGTGGCGGCTGAAAACGTTTATTACATGCTTCTACAGCAGGTTTGAAATGAGGAGGCCATTGTCTCGTGCTACATGCTCGGTTTGAGCAGGCTGTTGACAACGAACTCGTGCATACCCGCCTCGTAGACCAGCACACAGAGCGCCGGAATCGTGAAGTTGTAGACCAGCTCGATCTTGCGCGCCGCTTTCCAGAACGCCTTGGGCCGCGGCGGGTAGATGTGGTAGACGTCGTTGCCGGAGAGACAGAGGTCTCCGCCAGCGACCAGCTTGATCCACAACTGCGAAAAGCTGGCGAACACCACAGACAAAAACACAGTCGTTAAAACACGAATGGAATCACTTGAAAGCAATGCCGAGCAGAGCAGTCCACGTACAGCAAGATGGGGGCCGTCATCCAGACCCGCACGAGCGGCAGGTAGCAGAACGCGAGCGTGAGTGGTACGCCCATGTGCAGCAGCACGTCGACCGAGTTGGCCAGCAGGCGGAACGGCGCGTACTTGCTCAGGAAGCCGAACCAGCCCTGCAGGATGCCCATGAACGTACTTCGGTCCAGCGCGCGCAGCGAGTACCAGCCCATCATGATGGTGAGCCCCAGCGACGTAGCCATGCCCAGCGCCGCCTCGGACTCGGTCACGTGCGCCAGCACCGTGAAGCCCGCCCAGCAGAAGGTGTAGAGGATCCGCACGCGCAGCACCACGGGCAGCAGCGCCGTGGCGAGCAGCAGCACCACCGCCTGCGCCGCGTCCGCGCCCGGCGCCGAAACCGCCCGCTGCTCGCCGTCGCGCACCCGCAGCACCGTGCGCGTGAGTGTGTCATGCGCCACGGCGAAGAGCTCCGAAGTGTCCATTAGATTGCTTCCAACGCAGGACCGTGACGAGCTTCAGGGATCAGAACGAAAAGTGCAGGCAACAACGGATTGGCGAGACTGCTGCACAGTGGTAACTCCTGTTCCGCCATGATGACGCTAGACAGTTAAACTTGATTTTTGTAAGGGATAGCCCCGGTTATGTGGGTTGAGTGCGTTTGGACTTTTACAAAACATCAGGAACTGCTCGTCGACAACTTTAAGCTCTCCAACGGCTCCAGCTCAGCTCATGATCGCATGGTAGAGCGGCTGGACGAGAGCCGTTGCCTCCTGGACGCCGCGGATCAGCAGCTCGGCCGCTCCGCTGCGTTGTGCCAGCACGCAGCCCAGGGGCAGCGTGAGGTTGGCCACGAGCATGGAGGCCGTGGCCACGGCCCAGAACTGCACGGGGCGCGGCGGCGAGAACTGGTAGACGTGGTTGGCGATGAGCGAGCCGTCCGCCACAAGGTAGACCCACAGCACCGAGAAGCTGCATGACAACACAACCATCGTTAGTATTGGCGGCAACAACAACTGTTAGAGCATTCCTCTACGTACCCCACGATCGGCAGCGCCATCCACACCTCGACGAACTGCAGGTACTTGGCAGCAAGCGCCAACGGACACACGAAGTGCAACAGGAAGTCGCCTGTATTGGCGAGGCCACAGAAGACCCGGTACTTGCTCAAAAAGCCGAACCAACCGAGCAGCACGCTGCCGAACACGGAGCGGTCGAAGAAGCGCAGCATGTACCAGGACAGCATCACGGACAACCCCATGACAGTGGCGAGTCCCAGCGCCGTGGGGGACTGCATCACGATGGCGATCACGGAGAAGATGTTCCACAAGAACGTGTACACGGGCCGCATACGCAGCAAGACCGTTGGCACCACCACGACGGCCAGCAGGGCCGCCAGGCCCAGACAAATATCGTGGTAATCCTGCTCTTCCTCCATTGCGCCTTGTTTGAGAATGAGGAAGGAAGGACGGGCGGCATACGCTACAGGGAAGGCCTAGCGGCTATGGTCAGTACCGACCACAACAGTGATGAAATCGCTGGGTTCGGCACATGCATGCAGCGTAAGGCGAGTGCAAATAGATAGGTACACGCTCTTGCATTTTGACCCGGTTCTGGAGAGACACGTCATGCGAGGATAGTTGCTGCGTAATTTACCGATCCTTACGTCGAGGAGACGTAAGGGATGCCAGGAACGGGCTTGCGGCTGTAGAGAACGACGTTCCGCGACCAGTTCGTCTTGCCCAATTGGGACTTGTAGCGGAAGCGGCCTGCAGCCAGCAGGAAGGCGTCGATCTTCTCCACGACATCCTGCCGAACCTTGATCTCACGGAAGGACTGCGGCACCTCGGCGTGCATGCGGTTCAGCCGCTTCTGCGCGTTGCTGTAGGCAAATCAACACAATAGTTGTCAGCACGAGCAGCGAAATCACAGCAGCAAGAGCTTGTCACCTACCGGTAGCACTTCCACGTCTGCGGCTCGATGATCAGGTGCTCGGTCATGTCGCTGACCGTCTCGAGGAACTTCCAGAGGCCGTCGTCTCCGTTGTTCAGGTGGATCCACATCGTGACGCTGAAGCAAGTGACAAGGTCGAACTTCCGCTCAGCTGTCGAACGCTTCGCCAGCTCCAGGAAGGGAGCGGTCTCTTTGCTAAACTTACTGGTCATGACGTCAACGTGGCGGAACTGCACCGCGTCCCCTTCCGTCAGCTGCACGGGCTTCTTGGTCGCACGTTCAACCAGCACCTCATCAATGTCCACGCCGAGAACCATGAGCGGCTTTCTCGTTGCCAGCTCCTCCTCCGTAAGTGGCAGCTGCTCCGGGACGACCTTCTCGCCTGTTGACGTCTCCTGCGCTTCCTCGTCCGCTCCCTCCAATCCTTTCAGAGCGACTTCAGCCGCCTTGGCCTTGGCCACTTTCTTGGACACACCCTCGCCGTGGCCCATGGTCTTGCCGTCAATCTGGAGCTCGCACACGTAGCGTCTGCGGTGGCTAGTCTCTCCCTCGTCCTGGATCAAGTACTCCACCTGCTTCTTGTCCTTCTGCATGCGCTCGTTGAGCGTGCTGATGTTGGCTAGGTCAAAATTGGCCACACCATCAGCTTCACTGGCGTCGGGCAGCGCAGCGCGGCCGTTAAGCGCATCGTAGAGGCCGATGGTCAAGTCGCCTTCGTTGCAGCCGATGTCAATGACTGTGCTCGTGCTCGGTGCCTCTTCCTGGTCCTCGCCGGGCGGCTTCCTCACGAGCAGCACGCGACGCAGGGCGTTGGCCGTCTGTACATCCATAAAGCGCAGGCGCTCGTGCACCGGGTTGAAGCTGTAGTACGCATGGAAATTGCCCAGCACATGCCCCTCGGCGTCGGACGCCATGCTGCCGCCAATACTGGTTGGCACCTGCGCTTGAAAAGCATTACGGCGACAGCGATTGGTTGAAAAGGGTTGACATCCGACCGTTATTGGTTGAAACCGGACATCAAAGCTCATACTGCAGCCGCTCGTTGACAATGCTGGGAAGACGAGTGCTGCATGCTGTGCCGCGTGTGTCGGCGACGTCGAGGCGCTTCGCCGCGTCTGTGACGCAGACCAAGAACGGAGGGAAGGGCAGCAAAGAAAGCAACTTCTCCAGATATGCTGGCATGGCGTTCTTCGGCGCTGTGGTGCGTGCAGAGGAGATTGAAGAGGAGGAGAGGTCCGAGCTAACTGATCTGCTTATGGTAATTCTGCATTGCAGACGGCGGCAACGGCGTACCTTGGGACGTGGCAGGTATGGAAGTTGGTAGTGTGGATAAAAGTGTGCTGGTGGGTCCATGTTTTACTGACCAACGTGGTTGTGAGCTGCAGACCGAGCGCTACTACTGGAAGGTGAATCTGATCAACGAGCGCACTAAGGAACTGTCGGAGTCGGTCACGGAACTGCCGGAGAACGCGACGGCGAGCGACCCCATGTACGGTTTGGTGGCGATAATGCTCGTGTTGAAAAGGACAAAGCTCACCATTTTTTTAATGTTATTGTTCAGTGATGACATTGAGTACCGTCAGCTTCGCGTCGAGGGCAAGTTCAAACCCGGAAGCACCTTCTACTTGTGTAAGAATGTTGTCGATGAAGCTGGTGCTGTATTTGCTGGTGGCTGACGCGGTGGATTACGGTCACGGCTGTCAATTGTAGACCCTCGCTCCGCTCCGGCGGACCCGAGTGATTCGGTGGCAAGGGTGAAGTCCGGCGGCTACATTTACTCGCTGTTGGAGCGAGAAGATGGGTAAGTTTTTGCGTCGATCTACTACCTGTGTAAGCTTAGACTGATCATAGCTCTTGCAAATTCAAGAACGCCGGTGATCGTGAACCGAGGGTGGCTTCCCCGTAAGCTACTGGACGAGCACATGGCACGCGACAAGAAGGAGGAGGACGGCAAGGTCTCACTTGTCGGTGTGCTTCGCCACGGTGAAGTGGTGCGTACTGTTATCTAATAGTTGACTTGTTCACCCGTGCTAACCTCGTGCATGAAACTCAACACAGAGAAACAATTTCACGCCTGACAACGATCCCGAGAATCGCCAGTTCTTCTTCTTGGACCACGAAGACCTGGCTGATGCCATGGGCGTTACGTCAACGGACTTGCCTGTTATCGTCGATGCTCTCGGTACGTTGGCTTTAGCTTTTTCGTGCGCCTTGGTTCGAGTCTCATCTAAACGTTTTGCCGTTCACAGCGGTCGAAGGCGCGAGTAGCGAAGCTGCACTAGACAACCTCATCCGAAAGAGTATCGGTTCCTACTTGGAGTTCTACATGACCCCTGAGAAGCATGCCGGATACGCCGCAACCTGGTACGGAGGCCCTGACTCGCGTTGATATCTGAGCGACTAACCTCGAAATGACTGCGCGCAGGTTCGGCTGCAGTATTGCGGCTGCGGTTATGGGCATCCTGCGCTTCAAGAAGGGTGGCGCCCGAGCTCTCCGTGGCCCCGGCCCGAGGTTCGATCACCGCTAAAGCATCGAGCATATGTGTCGACACTGCAAGTCGTACGTTGCACCGACATCACACCGAAAACAAAAAATACCAGTTGGTCCATTTTAGTGCTATTTCGTACAATTTGTCAGTAAAACGGAGCTCATCCCATCATGACGATAAGCGAAAATGCAGCACGGAAGAGATGCCGAGGCGGCGACGATGGAGGACGCGGTGCTGCTGCTGCTCATGCTGTTCGTGCTGGTAGTAGCCTCGTTCGTGCTGGACCGGTACTCTTGCAACCTGGTGTCGCAGAGCGGCTTCGCCATGGTCTTCGGACTCGTCGCGGGTCTCTTCATGATCATGGGGGACAAACACGCAGCGCTGCACACGCACCTGAACCTGGACAATAGCCTCTTCTTCAATGTGCTCCTGCCGCCGATCATCTTTGAAGGAGGCTTCTCTATCAAGCGGCAAGCGTTCTTCCGCAACTTCCCAGCTATCATGAGCACGGCGGTCATTGGCACAGTCGTCTCTGCGACTATTACAGGCGGCGTGCTGTACCTCGCGGGGGCGTCCAAGATGGTGACGCGGCTCTCATGGGTGGAGGCGTTGCTGTTCGGTACGCTAATTAATGCGGTGGACCCGGTGGCTACACTGTCGTGTTTCAACAAGCTGCACGTCCCGCCGCTGCTGTTCAACCTCGTGTTCGGAGAGAGTGTGATCAACAACGCCGTTGCAATTGCACTGTACCAGACGCTGCACAAGTGGAACGTCGGGACCGACTTGAGCATGAAGCAGTTGCTGCATGTGGCTATCAATACGACTTGGATGTTCGTGGGCTCGCTGCTGGTGAGTGCCACGATCACGCTCTGCGGCGCCTTCCTGCTCAAGCGCAAGGTCTTCTCGTCGCTACACTACTACCCAAGCTACGAGATCTGTTTGTGCTTGATTTTCAGTCTACTGACGTACTATGTGGCGGATAGTTTCAAGTTGAGTGGAATTGTGGCGCTCTTCTTCTCGGGCACCATGACGGCTCACTACCATTTTAACGCGTTGTCGCGTGAAGCTCGCCATGCGTTTACGCATTTGCTGCACACACTATCGTTCTTGTGTGAAAACGTCGTGTACGTATTCATGGGAACGTCGATGGTTATGATCTTTTCGGGGCACCCAGAGAAGAATTCGGGTGCTGCGCTCCGTGTGGACGACATCGATTGGCACTTCATCGGCCTCACACTTGTGGCCTGCGTCGTCGCGCGCTGTTTCAACATCTTCCCACTGCTACAGCTTTCCAACTGCTCTCGGGAGTCTTGCGACCGAATTCCAGTCAAGTACATGAGCGTAATGTGGTTTGTTGCTCTTCGCGGATCCATTGCGTTCGCACTCGCGAAAAACTGGAACTTCATCGGCCGCTACGGTGCTCACCGCCAACTCGTGGAATCGACCACACTCGTCGTGGTGCTCTTTACGACCATTGTCATCGGTGGACTCACTGGCCCGCTGCTTTCCAAGTTACGTCTCACGGGTCACCACAGCGCTTTGAGGCAGTCCGAGCCCGCTTTGAACTCGGACGATGGACCGAGCTCAGATGAGCAGAGTGTGCGAGCGCTGCAGCGAAGCACCCGTCACTTCATGCTCCGGCGAAAATCCAGAGCAACGCCACGAACCTCAACAGCAGCAGGCGCCAGACAAGACCAAGAGATGGAGGTGGATGAGGATCCTGTGTTCACGTCGCGGCCGCAGTTCCGAGACGATGATTACAGCGATGACGAGGGCGAGGTGCCTGAGCAGCGCGGCGAGACCCTGACGGGCGCCTTTTTCCGCAACTGGCAGGCATTTGACGCGGCGTACATGCAGCCCATCTTTGGCGGGCAAACACCCGCGAACACGAGGCCAGTCGACGCGGCAGCAGCAGAAGATCGAGGGCAGGAGCGCGGGAAGCTGCAGGCAAACGCCGTTTGATTCAGCTGCACACGTCACAGATAACCGGTACGATATCGGTTTAGCTTGCGTGCCGCACACAACTTTAGATGCATAGTTAAATCAAGTAAAAAGAGCTCACCTTCCTCATGCGTTTACTGACTGCCTGACCGGTTTTGGTATGTCTCAGATGCCAGCGTGGCACCCAATCGGAAGAAGTCAGAGCCGAGAGTAGCCATGGAGGACGCGGTGCTGCTGCTGCTCATGCTGTTCGTGCTGGTGATGGCGTCCTACATGCTGGGGCGCTACTCGTGCATGCTGGTGTCTCAGAGCAGCTTCGCGCTCATGTTCGGACTCTTCGTGGGGCTCTTCATGATCATGGGCGGCAAGCACGCGGTGCTGCACACGCACCTGAACCTGGATAACAGCCTCTTCTTCAACGTGTTGCTGCCGCCGATTATCTACGAGGGCGGCTTCTCTATCAAGACCACCGTGTTCTTCCGGAACTTCCCAGCCATCATGAGCACGGCGGTTATCGGCACCGTCATCGCCACGACCATCACGGGCGGTGTACTGTACCTCGCGGGCCTGGCGGGTATGGTGACTAAGCTCTCGTGGGTCGAGGCCTTCCTGTTCGGCACTCTCATCAACGCCGTGGACACAGTGGCTACGCTCAGCTGCTTCGACAAGCTCAACGCGCCACCGTTACTGTTCAATCTCGTGTTCGGCGAGAGCGTCATGAACGACGCCGTCGCCATCGCGCTCTACCAGACGCTGAACAAGTGGGACGCCGACAGCAACTTCAGCGCCAAACAAATGCTGCTTGTGGCTATCAACACGAGTTGGATGTTCATCGGGTCGTTGATCGTGAGCGCGGTCATCACGCTCGGCGGAGCTTTCCTGCTGAAGCGGAAGTTCTTCGCGACGTTGCGCTACTACCCAAGTTACGAGATCTCGCTCTGTTTGATTTTCAGTCTGCTCACGTACTTCGTGGCGGACAGCTTGAAGCTCAGTGGCATCGTGGCGCTGTTCTTCTCGGGCACCATGACGGCGCACTACCACTTCAATACGCTGTCCAGGGAGGCACAGCATGCGTTTACGCATCTGCTGCATACGCTGGCGTTCGTCTGCGAAAACATTGTGTACGTGTTCATGGGCACGTCGGTGATCATGATTTTCGCGGGCCACGCTGAGGAGAATGCGGGTGCTGCGCTTCGTGTGGATGACATCGACTGGTCTTTCATCGGGCTGACACTCGTCGCCTGCATCGCTGCGCGGTTCTTCAATATTTTCCCGCTGCTGAGTGCCTGCAACTGCCTGCGATCTCCCTCGAACAGGATCCCGGTGAAATACATGGGTGTCATCTGGCTCGCCGGTCTTCGTGGCTCCATGGCTTTCGCGTTAGCCAAGAATTGGAACTACATTGGTCTTCATGGCGCGTCGCACCGCCGGCTGATCGAGTCGACGACTCTTGTGGTTATTCTCATTACGACGATTGTAATTGGAGGCTTGATGGGCCCGTTGCTGGTGAGCTTGCACCTCACGGGAAAGTACAAGGATCACAACCACATCGACCAGTCTGACACGGACAGGAACTCCACTACTGGGTCAGAGTCGGAAGATACTTTATCCCGGTTAGTCCAGCGCAGCACACGCCATGCTGACGGCGATTTGCATGGTGCCTTGGCGTTCCCGGAGGAAGAGCAGCCCACGGAGAACCGTGATGGCACAGGAGACGAAGTCCCCATCCTCACTCCTCGTCCGCAGTTCCACGATGTTATGAGCGATGAGGAAGACGATACGAACCTTGCCCCACCCGTGCGTCGCGCTGCGGATCGATCCCGTGGTGATTCGCTGACTGGTGCGTTCTTCCGCAATTGGCAAGCCTTCGACGCAACGTACATGCAGCCCGTGTTCGGAGGGTCTTCGCAGCGCCCGGCCGAGTCGACATCTGTGGACGACCTGGCCGACATGCAACTTGCCAAGGTGCAGGCAGAGGCTGCCGTGTAAGTTTTATGACTAATCGTCCGTAGGTTTCAAGACCACTCGAGCTGCTGTTGCAGTCCAAGTGATCCGCTTGGTGCTTGGGCGTCATGCAGGGGCGTCATGTAGCCATATGAGGCCCCCAGCACCACCCCGCATAAATGATATAGATACATTTTATCCTGCTCGAAAGGTTTTGCTGCCAGACGGACACAATTACCTAATTGAGTGTCGGGGCAATGACGCCGCCGCCTGACGGCGAGATCGGTGCTCCAGCGCTGCAGACGACGTCTGCGGAAGCAGCACAGGCCTCTGCGCCGTCGAACGAGGCGTCGGCGGTGCCTGAGACCCCGGAAATATCGCCTGCTGAGAGCGGAGACGAGGAGGAGGCGAGCGAGGAGGTGAAGGCGCTGGAGGACTTGATCCTGGAGGCCTATAACAACATGCAGATTGACGGGGAGTACATATTCCTGCCGGATGAGGTGGCGGAGAAGCTGCATCAAGTGGTGGAACAGGTGCGTGAGAACTGGGCGGTGGAAAGCAAGCGTCCGTCTCATTTCGTGGCTGTGTGTATGGTGCTTAGATGAAAATACAGGAGAGCGGAGAGGAGGAGCAGACCGAGAACAATACAAGTGCAGGAGAAGACAGCGGCGGTGGTGATGCTGCTGTTATCAAGCCGGAAGTCGAGGAGATGAAGCTACCGCAGCAAGACATGCCAATGGATCGACCGGAACCGGAGCAAGAACAGGAGAATATGCAGGCGCAGGAGGAAAGCGTGAAGAACAATGTGCCGGAAATGGAAAGTGTGCAGAAGCAACAAGAAGATAAAGATGAAAAAGAGGCAAGGCTACGCAAGGTGAAGGCGTTGCAAGCGGAGGCGGCAGAGTTACGTGAAGAGAAGCAGAAGCAACGCATTCCGCGAGTGATGTCGACAGATAGTCTCTTTACGGAGCTTGCCCCCGTTCCGGAGATAGACGAAAGCGCCTCGAGTGGTCCTCCTTCTCCATCGCCGCCGCACTCTCGCTCGCATAGTGGCACAAGCACACCAAAGCCGAGAGCGCACACACCAGCACGAGGTCCTGGCCATTTCCCTCCACCGCCCCTCATTTCCTTGAGTTCTACGCCCAGCAGCGTCGCTGCGAGTCCAGATCGAATTGGAAAGTCTCCAGCGTCCAGAACTCCTGACGAGTCTGGTGGAAGCAAACGCAAGGGTAAGGTGCTCACTTACGAGAAAAGGAGGGAGGCAGCGCTCAAGATGAAGGCAGAGAAAAAGAAGCGTGAGCTGGCCATCCGGGAGTCTGCACGTAAGATGCGCGAGGATGCGAAGCGGCAACTCGACGAAGTACATGAAAAGGAGATGGAAGAAAAGCGTGAGCGTGTAAGGCGGATTCGAGAAGAGCGACTCCACCGTCGCACGGGTACAGCAGGGGGTGCTAAAGGAGCAAAGAAGGATGGGTAGTCTGCTAGTTTCATTGGGTCACGTCGAATGTATATACTGTACTGTCCGTTAGGTTGCAAGCATGCCTGTATTTCATTCGGAGTTTATGTTGATGTCGCTCTGTAGCTGAGCGAAAGCTGCTGGATCCAGCTCATTGAGTAAGGACCGCATCCCATCAAGCGAGCAGCTTATGACCTCAGCTTCACGACGCAGATTGCTTTTTTGCTCTTTGAGGAAAAGTTGTTGGTGCTTCAGTCGACTAACTTTTGCCATGCATTTGTCACTCCGTCGCTCGAGCTTGCTGTCAAGGAAAAATGTCGTGATTGTGGAGATTTCAATAAATGTAAAGCTGCAGGAGATAACCAGGATGTCGAGAGATCTGACGCACCTCGAATACCGATCCAATTCGTCGACACAATGGTTCGCGTACTGGCACGAAAGCTGAAGTAGAATCAGCGCTTTCGCCATTCCAGAACCGGCTTCTTTCGATCTATTCGAGCTGGGCCGTCGACGATGCCCACCATTACTGCGGCCGTAAAGCGTCAGCGGTAGCAAGTCATGCAAAACATCCGTGCGAACCTATCGATTCAGCAACACAACGTCAAGCTTAGCGTTAATTGCAGATACAGACTTCCGTCAATAACAAAAGCACCCAGACAACCTCATGCACTATCTGGCCCACACGAACCGCGCGAAGCTTGCCGCTTCTTGCAATGGAGCGATGGGGGAGTACGAACTGAAAACTCGCTTTCCTTTCTTTCGTTGACACAGTCGTGACCGGTTGCGGTGAGTCGGGGCGCTGCACGGTCTGTTCTTCAGCACCAACAATACCGATGCAAACGTAGGGGGCAGAGCTCTGCAGTTCCTCCACACTCGCGCGGTACTCGCATTCGCCTTCCACACTGCCAAGGCCTCTTCGTCTTGGCTTTTTGAGTTCGTACCACCGCGACACCGCCCCAGATTCGATCCAGCGCTGCAATCCCACACTCCATGCCGTGACAAACTGCAGCAAGTCCGTCGAGCCGCGATCCCCCATTCAGAGCTCGAAGGCGACAACTCCATCCTGCTGGCCCAACAGGTCGATGCGCATTCCCTCCTTCCACTCATCCTTGTCGTCGAGATGCAGACAATCGTCCAGTAGCAAACGACCACACAGACGAATCCTCAGCCATGGCCAGCCTGCAGTCCATCGCCCGCCTCCCGACACAGTCAGCGCCACCATCTTGAAGCGGCGTCGCACTTAGTGATCATGTGGTTCACACCAATCAATCGACGGGGGTCTTGAATTGGCGCTCCACGGTACTTGCTTAACACCCATTGTTAACCGCTCTGCATACTCACTCCAAGTCACGGAGAAAGCCCAGAAGGACAGGAGAAGCATTCACTCTCGCACTCACTCGTCCGACTGGTCGTTATTTGACGATGGTGGCTCTCCGCGGCAAGAAGAGCAAGGCGCAGGCCAAGCCCAAGGCGGTGGAGAAGACGGCGCGCGCCAAGGTGGCAGCCAAGGACAAGGATGGTGAGGCTCATACACGGCTCTCGCAACAGCAGCAGCTGACGCGCCGCCGCGAGCAGGAGTTCCTGGCGCTCGTACGCTTCGCCCTACAGAGCAACTTGGCACGTGGAGAGGCCGCGGGGCAGCCGGTGGCTGGCGTGTGCACTGCAATGCTCACGGCGCTGTGCGGAAGCGGCAAAGAGAAGGCGCTGGCGCCCGCGCAACTGCTGGCCAGGCTGCCGCGCACGGAACGGAAGCGCGTGTGCGGCGCCATCTTCTCGGCCGACGAGGTGGCCTACAGCTGCCGCAACTGCCAGCTGGACACCACGTGTGTCATGTGCAAGGACTGTTTCACGCACAGCGACCACGCGGGCCACGACGTGTACTTCCAGCGCACCACGGCGGGGAGTTCGTGCGACTGCGGAGACGTTCATGTAGGTGTTTCTATTTGGCTTTATGCTTTTTTTTATGAGGGATTTTGACCCGTGTGTGGTGATGTGGTGATGGCTGCAGGCGTGGAAGCAGAGTGGATTCTGCTCTAGGCATAAGGGGGCCGGGATGAAGGACAGTGGAGCCAAGAAGCAAAAGTTGCCCAAGCATATTGCACTCACGGCGCCTGTGGTGATTGATGCGGTGGTGGAGCACGTGTTCCAAGTGTTGCTGGGCACCCACTACGGGTTCGAGCTGGCGGAGGCCTTCGAGTTGTTCACGCGAAATCTTCCGCCCAAGTTCTTGCCGATACAGACGGAAACGGATGTGGCGGACGCTTCTGAAAGTAGGGCCGGATCGAGTAGGAGCAGCTCGACGCGATCTGCGCGCCTGTCGGAGCAGTTCTCAGCCGACCCTGGAGCTAGAACAAACGGACCGGGTGGCAGGCTCGAGGCGCAAGTGAAAGACGTCAAGCGCGAGGATGGAACTGCCGACGACGACGCAAGCAGCGGAGTGCTCTTTGGAATTCGCATGCATAACGACGACGTCCACGCGTTGAACGACGTCATTAACCATCTCTACGTGGAGCTGGGAATGTCTAAGCCCGAGGCTCGCTCAGCTGTCAGCAAAGTCGACAATGAGGGGGATGCCACGGTTTCTATCAAGCCGCTACTGCTGTGTCCAGCGGTGGTCGGGAACCTGGTCCGTCGCTCGCTCAACATCTCTGTCGCTCCGACCTGGTGGGAAAAGCAAATGGAAGGTGTGCCTGCCCTTTTCGAGTGGCTGCAGTTTGTAAGCACCACTTCGGATGGACTTAGCGAGCTGGTGTCAGAAGCTCTTCAGAAGCAGCGATCTTCTGATCTGCGTGGAGTTCTTCCGATATCTCATGGCTTGCCAAAGGGTAAGACAGTTCAAGAATTCGTGAAGGAGCGACAGATTCGTCTGCACAACCACGCGTTGGATATGCTGGTAGCACTGACCGGAGGGGGCAAGGATCTCTTTACGTGGGCGCGTGAGCAAGAGGCTTCTCAGCAACAGCGTTTTGATTTCCGTGCTGAAGGTGTCTCCACGGTGGTAGCATCTTCTGGGTTTCTCGCCGAAGGGAGCCGCGTTAGCTGCAAAAACATATTTATTGAGGAGTTTGTCAAGGGCGTGTCGCTGAGTCCCTCCTACCGTCGACACGAGAGTGTCCGCAAAAGTTTCGACGCGGTTGTGGCCAAGTATTTTACGTCAGAGGAAGTTGTGGTTTCTGATACCCTTTCGACTACATCTTCAGCGCTGACGCTGCTAATGCGTTACGACTGCACTTTGCGAAAGAACGCTGTGGAGAGATCACACGCGTTCTTACGTGAACACCTGGTCGATGTTCAGTTTCGGGCTAGCATGTTGGACGCATATTTACGATCGTATGCCTCGATGACACGCATGTTTCTCCGTGGATTGGGAAACTCCAGCGAATCCATTTTCGATTTCGCTGTGCAGTTTTTGACCGTGCCTCACCTGGTTCAAAACTATACGAAAAAGGAATCACTGGCGCATCCGGGGCGACCGGAGCTGGTTCGTGAACTTCTATGTGCTCTGAACACGGTGTTCCAATCTGCTGTCGACGAGAAACGAGAGATCTTAAATGCCGATCACCCTGCGCTCAGCAGCCAGAAGTATAAGGTAAGCTTGCTTCAGCTGTGGATGGTCATATTTGTTCCTACGATTCTAACGCTCCTGTTTGAATTGTAGCATTGCGTGGAGAACATGGAATACGTGTTCAATATCGGGACGCTCTCGAGCGAACTTGTGTGCAACGAGGACAACATGAAGATCTGGCTATCATGTCTGAGCATTCTTCAGGTAAGCTGCATTTTTGTCCACCGTGCTGAAGCCCCAACACTCACAAATTGGTTTATTTACTATCTGTAGGGCGGCGATCCTCAAGTGCGTCGAGGTATCCATCAGAACCACGTGGAATACGAGTCCGACAGTTGGCTGTCGATGTTTAACCTGGGCATTCGAGTCCATTCAGTTTTCGCGATATCTTGGAATGGTTTTAAGCCGTCACAGTTCGAAGCCCCTGAAGCAAAGGTAGCGAAGATTTTCGGCCCAATCATCGACGCTGCACTTTCGTCGTCAGCCCACCTAAATGAAAAGGTGACGAAGAAGACATTGGTACCAGTTGCAAAGCTCGCATCTGTGAGCAAGCGGGGCGTCGGAAGTCGAGAGAAAACAATTGCGACGTACGACTTCAACGTAGCATCCCAGCCGACTTCTCTGCACATCCCTTTGCACCGATTCCTGATCGCTGCACTGCGGCATATCTGCATTAGCCAGTCAGGCTTAGGAAGCTCGATTGCTCCGGACGGTCTGTTGAAGGTGTTTGGATTTGACAAATTACTGGCTGACAAGCAGTGGGAGCTCGTGGAGATGCCTCTCCGCTGTTTGGTGATGGCATCTCAAATCCATTCCAACCTGTGGCGTCGAAACGGAGACGAAAATATGCTGGCGCAGCTGTACAACTACTCTGCGCTGCCGTACTGCCTTCACTACCGTGATGCTGACACTCTGATGCTGCAGCTCAGCGTTCTCATGACCGGTCCAGATGCCCTGTTGGCACGAATGGTGGATCGATTCCAACTAGGTAGTTACTTCTTGCTAAACTCCAGTGCGGCCCATCACGACGAATCAGACGACGTGGTGAAGAAATTTGGATATTCACCACTTGAGCAAGGCATCGATGAGCAGCAGCGTCTACAGATGCTGGAGGAGTTCCTGCGTCTCGTGATCATTGTTGGTACGAGTCTTCCTGGTACCACCGGCTCAGCCTACGACGACGAGTTCCTCGCGGAAGAGATGTTGCAGCAGTTGTGCGCCAAGTCACTCCCATTCAGCAAGTTGTTTGACCTGGCTATCCTTCCGTCTGGCCAAGATGATATTCCTGCTGCGCGACTGGAAGGTATTCTTGCCAAGGTCTCCAACTTTGTACCTCCGTCGGGTCTTGAGCCAGGCCGATATGAATTGAAGGATGGTCTTCTGGAGAGCTACAATCCGTATTTCCTTCACCTGAACCGGGAGTCGCATGAGCAAGCACGTGATCGTTGGACCACTTATCGCAACGCTCGTCGCCAGAAGGCGAAAAAAGACACCCCTGACGCTCCCCCAAAGGAGCCGCTGAAGGCAGCTAAACCTCCTGTGGACTTTCTCTCTTCCGTTCAAGCAATCTTGACTTGTGAGAGTACGATGACAATCGTGCAAGTAATTTTGTGGAAGGTGGTTTCATCGGCTCACCCTGGGGCATCATCTACACCGGGCTCAGAGCATAGCGTGTCAGACGCTGTGATTTCGACTTGCTTGCACTTGCTCGTGCATGGTGTCCACACGGCTTCACGAAGTTCAGATCGCCGCTTCTGGACGCGATTGAGCAAAACGAATGCCGCCACTTCCAAATTGTCGGTGCTGAACCTGCTGAGTCAATTGCTAGAGCAAGCGACGACTTTGCTCGACAGCGAGCAAACTGGAACGGTGGAGTGGCTTATTTGGAAGATCACAACGGAATCTCCTGCCTGCAGAAAAGTGTTCGAGCATTTAGCAAATGATGCGAAGGCAAAACACAAGAAGCTTGAGGCGTCGCCTTCGGCTTCAAGTAGCTCTGCGCAAGGCGGCAATTCTCCACCCATGACACTGGAGCAGCGCAAAATGGAGGCGAGGAAGCGAGCAATGGCTGCGATGGCAAAACGCCAGGCTGCTTTCCAGGCGATGGTCGATCTTGCAGATGAAGGAAATGAAGAGAAGATAGGTGATTCAACGGAAGACGAGTCAGGCCATGCTACCAAGTCATCGCTGGGGAAACGCAAAGCGTCAGAGGTGGAGGAGGCGGATGAAGTTGCGGCTGAGCGTCATGAAGCAGAGAATGAGCGGTGTTATAACTGCATTCTTTGCCATGACAGCTCGGCTCAAGGCCAGATGGGTATGGCAGCCTACGTCCATCAGTCTACCGTTCTGGCGCCTGGGTTCAGACCAGAGCCCAAGGAGGCTCTGGGTGCGGATGGTAAGAAGGTGCGGAGTCACGTGAAGACGGTTATCGAGAAAATGGAGTTATGCTCAGGCGGAAGCTCGACGTCATCCGATATGGCGAACTCCCCGTCCCCAACTTTGCGTGCTTTTGCGACTACTTTTCCCGAATGGTATATGGACGGCTCGTTGGACAATCAACTCACGCGAGATAACACGGCGCAGAATAGCCCCCGTCCACCGGCAGCTCGTCGCCCTCGCAATGACCGTATTCGCTTTGGGAACGGAAACATTCCGATGTTGGAGGGAGAGCTCCTTCAGACTGACGAAGAGCTGGAAGTCTTGGAAGGCGTTTTAGATCTCCGTGAAGACCAGCAGCTCTTTCCCATGGATATGCGTGGGGCTGTAAGTCTTGACCTGCGCGGAGATCGAGTTGAGCCACGCAGACTGGGAGGCCGTGAAGTGCCTGCTGCGCGAGGGGGAAACCCACGAGGAGTAATGTACGATAGCGACGACGACGGCTACGAAGATGTCTCCTCGCGTTTCGGTTTGGAGCGCATGCCGCCCGGATTTGGTCGGGCTCAAGAAAGTGCCAAGCTCTATCTCACTCCTTGCAGCTTGCACATCCGTACATGCCAGCACGCAGTGCATATCCACTGCCTTGAGCGCTACATTACGTCACTCCATGACAAGGCGATGCGTGGTGAAGAGTTTGATGGGGTTCAGGCAATTGATCCGGACTCAGCAATGACGCAGTTCCTGTGCCCGTTGTGCAAGACGTTGAGTAACTTCTTGATCCCAACCTCGGAGCCTCGACTCGCGATCGTTAAGGAAGACGAGCGGGAGCACAAGCGCACTAGAGCCGCTGGAGATGAGGATGAAAAGTCTTCTACGTGGGACGCAATCGTAGAAGAACAACAAAAGATGCCTGGGTGGTACCGTTCGGTTCTTGGTCGCGATGGAGGCTTCGAGGACGAGGAAAACGAGACGGAGCATGATTTGTGGAGGGACTACTTTGAGGAGACGCTGTGGGAACCTCATGGTAGTCTGGAGAAGGGTGCTCCGTTCTTATGGTCCGCGTGCGCTTTTACCTTGGCATCTTTCTTGACTGTTGCCGAAGACGATTACCGAACCACCTCCGGAAGCGACACACCTTTTGATCCACTTACGGACCACTGCCCTTCTTCTCTCGAGAAGGAGATGGAATCACTTACTGCTGTCACGAAGTTCTGTCGGTGGACATTCTCGCTTCTGGAGCACAGCGCCGATGCCAAGGTGATCTGGGAGACCGCAAAACGCTGCTGTCCGATCAATACGGAGACGAAGCGCGAGTATCGTAAGTTCACGAAGGTAAGGAAGGACACACGCTCTCGCTGTATTTGTGCACCCGTCGGATTCACGGTTGTGGGAGCTAATTATCTATCCATTCTTTCATTAGGTGCTCGGTTCAATCGATGCTTGCCTTCGGGGCACCATCCTGGGTTTGCTGGTAGCAGACACATTCACGGTACGACACAAAAGTTAGCCATTTGGCGGCTCGTCACCTTGCCTCTAACGTGTTTCATTTGTGGTTTGCAGGCTTTCGTGGTTGCTAGCGTGATTGCAGATGAGCTCGAGACCATTTGGAGGTTCATTCCTGTATTTACTGCCGCTGATCTTCTGCAGCGTCTGCATGCCGAGTTTTTCGAGCCGAACAAGGTGGAGGGCGCGTCGCTGTTTCAAGACAAATTCTCCATTGTGGAAGTAAGTGAGGCTGAGGCAGCCGCGCAAACGGCAACAGCCGAGGCAAGCGCTCTCGCCCTGGCCCCGCGCCGTACTCGTAGTGGCCGCCCGATCAGCCCGGCCGCGTCTGCACGACGTCCTTCTGTGACTGCCGCTGGATCGGTGCAGCAACTATTGGAATCGATGACAGCTTCTAGTGAGGAAGATTCAGAGGCTTATGCTGCGCTGCAACTCTTGCAGCGGATGATGAAGGACTATCCTTCTGAGAAGCTCAAGCCGCTCACAACTGCGAGCGACGTGAAGGCACGACTGAAGCGCATTTTGGCGCCTAATGCCGCGTTTGTTCGCCGCATGAAGCTGTTCTGGCGCTGCCTAACTGACGAGGATGCCAGCGTTACTGCGAACGCGAGGACGATGCAGATCCCCACGTTGATCAACATTGCTCGCAGTTCTGACGCCACGTTTGACCAAATCTGGAGTTGGTGCATGGACCGCATGCTCAGCAAGACTCGCCTGGGCAGCTCAAAGGTTGGTGATAAGTGCGAGCACACGGAAGGTTGCAGCGAGGCCTATGTGGCCAGCATGTTCATCCTACGCGAAGTGCCCACTCGCCCGCGGCTGATCGAGTTGCCTCTCCAGTTCGATGAGCTTTATAGCGAAATGGCCGGCCGCAAGTGTACCAGATGCGAGAAGGCGCCTTGCGACCCGGGGCTGTGTTTGATTTGTGGCGAGTACCTGTGCTGCGGAGATTCGTGCTGCACGCGAGCTTTCATGCCTCACGGACCGCCCGTCGGCGAGTGTACGCGGCACGCAGCAGAATGTGGAGGCGGTGTGGGCATTGTGCTCTTGCTAGAGCAGTGCCGCATCGCAGTCGTTGGAGGCAGCATGGCAGCATACTTCCCAAGTCCGTACGTAGACTCGCACGGGGAAGAAGATATTGGTCTCCAGCGAGGCCGTCCGCTTCGCCTTGACATGGCTCGCTACCAGTACCTGGAGTCGCTGTGGCTCAGTCACCGGATCTTCACGGAGGTATCGCGCCAGCGCAACCAGCGAGATCCGCAGTACACAATCAACCTGTCGTATCTGTAGATACGTTTTTTTAGGCAACAAAGTTCGGGAAAGTAAACAGCTCTTCGAAGTGTTTTTTTGTCTTTACGATAGATCTTGCGTGTAATGATGCCTACGCTCCGAGGAATGTGAGATGAGCAGGCAATTCAGCATCGGCGTAGCGTTCGTCCTGGAAGAACATCCGCAGCAGGCGGCAGTTGCCATTGACTCGCACCTCTGTTGTGGTCACGTGACGACTGCCGAAGGCTTGACTCGTGAGATCCTGTAGGTCCATGCACAGATAGCGCCATCCAGGTTGGGCTCCAAACGCGAGCGGCAGTTGGCACCTTGAGTCTTCAACCCGAGCAAGCGACCTTGTGTTCGTCACAGAGAAGCTCCGGTGCTTGTGTTCGTCGTCCAGCACTTCCACGTTGAATTCTAGAAACATGTCCATATTCTTGAGGAACATGACAAGGTATCGAAAGATGTTGCGGACAGGGAATACGAGCTCGGCATCGTTGCCCAGCACCTGCACCACGTCTTCCTTGACCGTCTCATCCTCGAGCACGCACACGTCGTTGCCGTTCATGAGGATGCGGCATTCTTCTTGAGCCTGTAGGATCGCTGGGTGCTCTGCGAAAGGGAGCACTACCATTTCGGACATCAGACTGGCGTTGGAGCTCGTGTTGCTGCTGGAACTGCTCTTCTTCGTGGTGCTCCAGCCCTTTGACTTGTCGGCAGCTCGATCTGGTTCTGGCTTGAGTTCTCTCGTGAGTACCTTTGGGAGAATACACTCGACGTATAAATCTCCCGGTGAATACGAGCCGTCTCCGATACGCAAGAACGAAGGAGTACTCGACAGCGACGAAGACAGCGTCGGCGGCGTCGACAGCGAGCTATCGGTCTTCATTATTGAGATCCGCCTCCAAACGACCCTTCCTGCCTCAAGAGAGCAAATTGGCAAGGGTCACGGTTTCCATTATTGCAGTCCAGACAGCCCGTTGACGCTGCAAAATGGAGCAGCAGACATCTGCAGCGCATGCGTTCTTCCTCGCACACAAA
Source organism: Phytophthora chlamydospora (assembly GCA_012295415.1). Lineage (NCBI taxonomy): Eukaryota > Oomycota > Peronosporomycetes > Peronosporales > Peronosporaceae > Phytophthora > Phytophthora chlamydospora. The sequence continues at coordinate 113,931 of JAABLK010000005.1, read as the reverse complement.
GACCTCTTTCAGTACGAGAAGTACGTCGGCAACGAGAACCCCTTCCAGAGCGAAAACAACAATGATGAAGCTAGGCGCCGAGCTGAACAATCGTTCCTTGAACAGTATCGAGAAATCGACAGTGAGCAACCGGCGGTGTCTTCAGCACTTTTGGACCTGCGATTCTCGCTGCTTCACTCTCCTGCGAGAAGATTTTCGATAAAAACCTTCGAGGGGAGCACTACTGCATCAGTTCCGATGCCCGGATTCGTTACGTTGACCTCGACAGCATCGGTTCTGGAAGGCTTAAACAACCTGCACCATGAACGTAGCCACTCTCCGGCACAGGTGAACTCGCCGCAACGCAAGAACGCATACAAGCAGTCACCATCCAGCGCATCGAAGTTCGCGTACAACAGCACTCCAGAACCACAATACCCCAGCCCCGATCGATTCTCTTCGCTCCAGCCGCAACGTTCGTCTGTTCGAGTGTCGGTCGAGCCAACGCAGAAATCCTTCAGTCTACCCAACCTCGGTGAGCTGTTGATTGATCGAGAGACCCGCGCTGCCGCTACTGCTCACAAGTCCTGGGATGAGGCTCACAAGATCGAAGTTCTTGTCGGAGGCAAGTGCGTTGGTCGGATGAGCGCCGCGTCGCGAAACATCCCACCGTCAATCCGCTCACGCTTGCGAGCCTCTGCAAAGGTATCAGTACGACGAGAGCGGTTATACGACTTGCTTCGTACCGAGTACGAGGAGCTCAGCAAGCGCTGCACGCAGTAAACAAACGGCGACTTGAACACTTCCGACAGAGTTGGGCATGGGTTGGTTGGTCATTGCATTGGAAAGAACGCATCGTCTGTGAGCCCTTCGAAGATATTTACGTTGCTGTCTCCATACAGCGCCGAGTCTGGTAGTGTATTCATGGACGCAGCAGCTTGCTGGGGTGGATGTTGAGGAAGCTGGCTTTGCTGCTGGAAAGGCTGGAGTCCAGCTGGAGTAGGCTGGAACTGCTGTGTCGGCACTAGCTGCGGCATCATTCCTTGCGACGCTGACATTCCATATCCAAAATTGTTCGGCATCATCGCTGTTCCTTGCGCTCCAAAATTGCCTCCGTTCATGGATCCCATCATCTGCTGTTGCTGCATGGGCATACTTGCCATGCCAGCCATGGGGAACCCCGTTGCTCCGAAGCTTGCGTCAGGACCAAACCCGAGAGGGGTCATAAAGGGGTCCACTGGGAAGTTGCTACTGCTAGTATTGCTGTTGCCGTTCCCTGCATTCGAGTTGCCTGCTGTAGACGCTGACGTCATCCCGTAATTATTGTTGCCGTACGTGTTGGTCCCACCGGAGGAGGCCAAATTCATTGGCATCGCCATAGGCATAAACTGCTGCTGCTGGGGGGTCATCATGCCGCCGCTCATCATGTAGTTTTGGTTCATAAACGCAGCAGACGAGTTTGGGGCACCACTGGTGGAAGCCATGTACGCGTTAGGCGTGAAATTCTGCGCCCCTGAACTCATCGCGTATCCTTGAGTCGTTGTCGCTGCCCCAGAAACTGCCATCGACGTGGTAGTTGCGAACCCGGCTGATGCTTGCATCGAATTCATTTGCCCTGACGGGAAAAACATGCTTGAACTGGTCGACGTAAACCCAAGCGCAGGGATTGGGGGCTCAGGAAACAACGCGACTGGCGTTGATGAAGTCATGTTTGGCATCGTCAAGGACGCCGAAGTCGAGACCGTAGACGTGGGTGCAGACCCCATCGCCATGGGGTTGCTACTCATCATCGCCGAAGCCTGAGGCGAAGCATACACTTGCTGGGGCACCACAGACGTCGGTTGCTGCTGCATCTGTGGTGCAGAACTCGGTATTGTCATCGCCAGGTTTTGCGACGTCACTGCTTGCCTAGCTGCAGCAGCAGAGGGGGACACCCGTTGTCCACCGGACTTTTCATCCTCCTGAGCAATCTGCCTGTCCGCCAGCGATGCCAGCAGTTCCAGTCTGGATCCGATCTGTTGACGAAAGAGCACACACCTCCGGACCCACTCCTTGTGCTCCACGGGGTTCGTCTTGGGCGCTGGCAGTAATAACATAACATTCATAGCTTTTTGTCAGAAAACATAAATTCTAACATAATTCCGGTGCATTGCCGCCCGTACGTTGCTGCTTATGGAGCGCGTTCCAGGTCCTTAGCGCCGCCTCGTTCTTCTCCAGCATGGCCTGGATCTCAAGCCGCGAGACTTTCCGCTCAGGCGTCAGCAGCGCCTAACAAGCATAATAGCCACGTAGCAAGCACGGGATACATAACCGATACGATAGTTAAATAATAAATAATAAATGTTTATCCAGATCAATATGGAGATGATGGAGGCTTGTCGCACCTGCGCCGCGGCTGCTGCGCGCTGCTGCATCGGGTTGACGCGCCCTCTGAAAGACAAAGAGGAAGAACGGAGAGGATGAGAGACTAGAGAGGCGCCAGGAACGGCGGGAGGAGCTACGTACTGCGCCGAGGACGACGCCATGGGCCGATGGTGGAGGAAGGCGGATCGACGTCAAGTGGGAATTAGCTAAACTTCCGAAGAATAATGGTCCGAAATAGGGTAATAAATACACCAATCACATTGTTTTACTTAAACATTTTTTTGACAAGCTGAAGCGATCGGGCGATTTCAGACCGATGCTGAGCCCCACGTGTGTGTCGGCGCCTGGCAAAGTGCTGGTGGTGGGAGGGTACGTTGTGCTGGACGAGCAGTACTCGGGACTCGTGTTGTCCAGCACCGCGAGGTTTTACTCTCAAGTGCAGGCCAAGGTAAACAATACTGTCGACGAAAAAAATGTCATTTCCACGAAAACTTAGTTTTGCTATTGTTGCAGGCATTCAATACCAAAGACACGGCTGCTGCGTCGAGTGAGTGGCGTCAACTGTTCCCATTGGCTGTGGAGAGTCGGCAGTTCGATCAGCTGATCGACGGGTGGATCGAGGAGACTAGCGACGGAATGATGCGATTCAAGCTCCGGTAATAGGCGATGAGGAGTTGGGCAATGCTGTCTGGTGGCTGCGTGACGCTGAAGTATGCTGCAACGACAGGGAGGGTTCGTCCCGGAATTCGTACATCGAGGAGACGGTGCTGTGTGCGGTGAACGGCATTGCGGGGCTAGGCGAGTTTAAGAGCAGCAACTCGTTCAAGCTACTGATGGAAGCGAGCATGGGTGTTCACGTCACGCTTCGGGGCGACAACGATTTCTACTCTCAAGTGCAGAGGGTCAGAATGATGTTGGAGAAAGTAGGGTTTGCAGGTCTCTAAAGCTAAACGTTTCGTGAACTTTGAATGGCCTAGTTGCAAGATGCAAAGCTGCCACTTCGCCGCGCTAACTTGGAGGTGCTAGAGAAGTTCCTCCCCCCCACGGTGGAAGGTATGCTTGGCAATTTACTGTGAGAGATCGGTACGAATACTGACTTTTGGTGATTGTTGTAGAGCGTGGAGGCAAGGTGGTCGCGTTGAAGACTGGCATGGGAAGTTCCGCTGCGCTTGTGACGTCGCTCGTTGCAGCGCTTGTAACATTTTTCGTGCCCACCGTGGACTTTGATAAGCGGGCGGAAGATCTCGAGCTGGTGCACAACCTCGCTCAGCTGAGTCATTGCTACGTGCAGCGCAAGGTACGAACTCATTCTCCTCTCGTTGGTTTTGTCTCCACCAAATTCTGACTTACAGCTTTCTTCTTGGTGCTGTGGTGGTATAGATCGGAAGCGGTTTCGACGTATCAGCCGCATGCTTCGGATCTCAGCGATATACTCGCTTTCCAGCGTCAATTCTAAACCCGTTCACATCCGAAGATGCTTTGAAGCCTGAAGCTATCGCTCGTTGCATTACCAACAGGGCACTTTGGAGCACCGACAGCCGTGTGGTAATGTTGAGCGGCTTCTGCACCTGCTTGATAATTAATTGTCGGCACGTTCCTAACAAGATTTTATTTTTTGTTTGCCGATAGCGATCCGTTCGTTTGCCCTCAAGCTTCCATTTAATGATGGGAGACGTGTCTTCCGGTTCTTCAACGGTGTCCATGGCCCGGCAAGTGATGAAGTGGCAAAAGGAGCACCCTGAGCACGCAAAGAAGGTGATGGATGAAATCCACCACCACAACACCGCGGTAGGGCGTGGGTTCACCGAGATCTGCGAGCTAGAAGACAGGCACGGAACCTCCATAGACTGGGAAACGATGGCGGCTCAAGACCGAGAGCAGGTACGACGCGATTCCCTTCATATTTGCCCTTTATCATAGTTTGCCTACCCAACTGTGATTTGTGCGCGTAGTGGAGCTCAACGGATACTGAAGTCGGGGCTACGCTATTGCAAATCAGTGAAGCGTTCTCTCATTTCCGAGAGCTGATGCGGTACGTTTGATAGTCTAAATCCCCCCCCCCCTCCCTGCAGCAAGTGCTATGCTCACATACTTTTTTTTTACTTTTGTGTGCTGGTCAAACAGTGAAATGGGAACTGCCGCGGGAGTACCGATCGAGCCCCCCGAACAGACGGCTATCCTCGATGCAACTCAAGCGATTCCTGGCGTCCTGGTTGCTGGAGTTCCTGGAGGTAATTCTACAATTTGCGCTGACTGACTGGTGCTATAAACTGTTGGTATTAACCAGCGAGTCGTTGTGCCTGTAGCTGGTGGATACGACGCGATCTGCGTGGTGGTTCTTCACAAGCGTGTTCTCCAAGCGGTTGAGGACCTGTGGTTCCAATGGCATTTGATGCACCCCGATTGCATGTACGTCTTTAGAGCAACATCTCACACACGTAAGTTTTGTCGTCTGTGTTTTCTCTGACATTGGCGAGTGTACTGTTTGCTCCAAAACAGTGTTTGTCCTTTATTGTGCGATATCGACCGTGGCCTAACAGCAGCGAGATCTGGACTCCAAGCTCACCCCGTTGAGTAGATTGCGTTCCCCACACGTCGTGTGGCTTGCCGTGTGATAATGCTAGACTCACGCTTTCCATTTCGAATGAAGATAACTCATAAACCATATTGTTTCCCGCCTTCAATCCACCCTCAGGGGCACCAGTCGGAAATGCAGAGCATGTCGAAGCGAAAGATTCATGAAGATGATGCTGAAGTGCACAGGAAGCCAAAAGCGAGTTACCCTTCGCGTGAGTCAGAGGCAGACCAGCACATGGGTTTCTCGATTCCTGGATTAGGATTCGCGCCCGAGTCTTGGGCTGGCATGAAAACTGGCAACGAGCTATTTTCTGGCCCGATATCTGACATTTTCGATGGCCACAGCGGAACATTTGGAACATTTACCGCAGATTTCCGGTCTCAACGTTTGGAAACTGCCAGCTCCAATGATGGAGCTACACTTTGGAGGGCTGACGTCCGCGAGATTTGTCACGGAAAGAAAGCTACTGCAGGGCAGCTATGGTTGGCCAGACCGAGTTACTATGCGGACAGCTTTTCAAGTCAGACTGTACCGGCGTCGAAAATATGCAGTCGAGTTACAGGCTCTTGCTAACCAACTTCAAAGCTGCGATCTCACTTGAAAGTGGAGAAAATGGATGTTGAAGAAGCAAGAGAGAGGTTGCAATGGTGCGACAGATCCCGCAGCAACTTCTTGAAAGCACCCAACCAATCGGGTCGATTCACAAATCTTGAAGAAGAACCCCTCGCAGAACGACTCAACTGCTTTCCTTGTTTAATTTCTAGCCGACTCGGTTCACTTCAGAGATAATGGAGCCATAAAATCGGAAGCAGCGAGCTTCGATCCCGGGAGCTGAGCTTGTAAACATTGGTGACTGTCGAGCGTACATCTTGCCGTACTTCTGGCTCACAAAACTAGCGGCGATGGGGTCTTTGGTGATCGATCGCCTCGTGTACCAGATACGCAGACACCTCTCGCTCCACTGCTATACCTGCATCCGCCGCAGAGTACACACGAGCTACACCTGCTAGTCTGCCAACGTAGTCACCAGCTTTTTTTGGTTCGCTGCCTTTCATCCGAACGACCAGGTTTGTGGTCACTAGTGAGCGGTTAGCACCTCGACCACCACGGCACATCACTGATGAGTTTTAGTTTGCTGTATTGGAGATAAGTTCTGTAGCGGAGCGAACGATGTTCAGTAGGTATAGTCAAAGATGCTCGGCTGCGCACTGTAGCTAAACATAATGCTTGGGAAACTCCAGCCTCACTGCCGCCGTAGTCAGTCGAATTCCGCGCGCTGCTCTAGTGGCGCGACGGAGCCCCACCCAACCACACCGAATGCCACCGCCGTCTTCCTGTGTCGGATATCCCATCCAGTTGTTGGTGGACTTCGCCTTCTCAGCATCCCAACTGCTCGAGCACCAAAACGTGAGCTCTTCACGTCGCAAGAAATTCTGCCAGAATAGCGCCAAACGTAGCCACGTCCGGCCGTCGCTGAACGCAAAGCGTTCAAGCCTGGATGAAGGCGAGCTTGTCTTGGCCTCATGGTCAGCTCTCCTTCGGCGCCGAACTCGCGCAGACGGGGGCTCTTCGAGCGCATTCGTCTTGTCATTTCTGTAGCCGGGTTTCCGCATGCGACGCCCGCCTTATCAACTTTTCGCACTCACGCACAACAATGAAGCTGCCCTGCTGTTGGCGCCGTGACAGCTCCCCATTGCGTACGGGCGAGTGTTTCGCCGGCAGTTCGCTCGCGCACTGAGCTGCTGTCGCCGACTCCGACCTCATGGCGCCGCCCACTCGTTTCAAGCGTTTTGCTTGCTGCAGCAACGCGCACCACAAATTGCTTCACCCCACACAGTCGCTGCTTTCCATCCTTCCGGTAAGTTGAAGTTGTCGCCCAACCAAATTAGGCGCCGGAGCGCTGGACTGCGGCGCGTGTGAAACAGTGCTGTTTACAGGACTGCTGCTTCGCCTCATACAGGAGCTGCCGTCCAGTGCCCTGCGCGTTTGACTTGACGGGCGTCCAGCACTTGGGCCGCTGTCGTCACGGGCTGTCCGCTGGAATGAGCGGAGGAGGAGGAGCAGACTTTGCTCACGCAGCATTGGCGATGGATTTCGAGCCCTTGATCCTCTCGCCTCCTCCGGGCACGCCAGCGACAAAATAGAAGAGAAGGAGCGCTAGCTAGCCGTTCGCACTAAATAGGGCTTGCGTCCGGCGCCGCTGGCCCGAGCAGCGCACGTGCGGCTGTTACGTGCGACGAGAAACACCGGCGCTTTCGACCGGCAGCTTCGGCTCGCTCAGTTTCGCTTTGGAGCTTTCACGCGAACGTCAACGACTTCCAGCACGAACAAGCGCTTGATGCACTGCGCCACCTCCTTCTAAAGCTGATAACACACAGAGAATACAAGCTAGCTCTCTTACCATGACAGACTACAGCCTGAGCCCGTCGACCGGGTCGGCGTCGCCCTTGACCGGCACCCCGTTGACCCCGCGCTCGCTCTCAAGCTTCGGGTCCTCGAACGGATCGGACGGCACAGACGACAGCGACACCGAAGATGCCACCCCCGAGATGGGCGTCAAGGAGCGCGAACGCCTCACGACCGTCGCCAAGCGCATGACTGAAAGCCTCCTGGAAGCCACCGACCTGCTCGGCGGCATCCCCTGGGCGCTGGTCCACGAGAAGCACGGCATCTCGCTCTTCCGCGCCGACGCTGCCACCGCCGGCGCCAACGTGCCGTGCAACGTCCACGCCGTGTGCAAGTTCGCGTGCGACATCGAGGACGTGGCGGAGTCCCTCATCACGCCCACGACCAAGTCGTTCAAGCGCATGATGGCCATGCTGTCGTCCGACTTCCTGGACGGCGCCGTGGTGCAGAACATTGTGGAGCCCACGGCCGCCAACCCGCACCGCTACGTCGCGCTCAAGTGGGCCGCCTTCAAGAGCTCCGGTCCGTTCGCCAAGGACCGCGACCTGCTCATGCTCGAGTACGTCGACATGATCGAGGACGCGCAGGGCCAGATGACGGCCTTCCGCATCATGGAGTCGGTCGACACCCCCACGGGTTTCGCTAAGTACGCTGAGTCGCCCAAGTACACGCGCGACCTCGTACCGCTCATGGGCTTCATGTATCACTCAACCAAGCGGTCGGGCGAGCTGCGCATGACGTACACGTGCAACTTCGACAAGAACGGCGACCTGCCGGCGTGGGTGGCCAACTCGGCCATCCAGTCGCACGTCGAGAAGTGCATCAACGGCATTCTCAAGTACACGGAGAGCTTCCGCGTCGGCCGCGAGGAGATCGTGCTGCCCCAGCAGGTCGTCTCCATGGGCGAGCAAGACAACTGCCGCATCTGCTCCAAGAAGTTCTGCGTGCGTCGCCGCCGCTACAACTGCCTCAAGTGCGGCGAGGTGTGCTGTAGCTCTTGTAGCTCGGTACGCAGCGCCCACGTGCCCGACATCGGCGAGCGTCAACTGCGCGTTTGCACCGCGTGCGTCATTGAGGCGCGTCGGACGTCGCGCAACACGGCCAGCGGCCTGGAGCCGCCAGCTACTCCGGCGTTCAGCACCACGGTCTCCAACCAGGTCTTCGCCGACACGAACGACAGCACTCCCGTGCTGGGTCGTGCTCAAAGCTTCTCGGTCGCCAGCGGTGAGCCAAAGCCGGAGGCTCCGAAGCGCCGGTCGTACGACAACTTGCTCGACCCCGTGCGCTCCCGACTCATCGAGTACAAGACGTTCTCGTCGGAGGGCCACGGTGGCAGCACGTCGGGCTCGACCATCGGCGTGCCCAAGGCCAGCTTCCCGAGCCGCTCGTTCAGCGACGGCCTCGTGATGCGCAACAAAGCGCTTTTCACATCCAAGCGCCGTGGCAGTCCGGCAGACCTGGCCATCTCGATCGAGGCCTTCCGTCTGCACCAAATGCCCATGGGCAACGCGGATCGCCAGCCCAAGAACGACTTGGACGACAACGACAGCACCGACGACGAGTCCACCACGTCGACTTCCTCGGCGTCACCAACGTTCTCGATCACGAGGCCGTCGCCGGTGCACGAGCGCGTCTCGCCGCAGTACGCAGCGATTCCGCGTACCCGCATCGGGATCAACTACGAGAGCAATCAAGAGCTCGCAGCGCTCGACGATGACGAGAAGTTTGAGTTCAACGAGGCCATGGCCCGCGCCAGGAACATTATTGACGCCGCCAACTACGCCAACTCGTTGGCGCAGCAGGCCCGAAAGCTCTCGCACCATCGCGTCGTGGCCCTGCAGCAGGAGGACGAGTACGTGGCTCCGCTGCGGAATGGTGGCAACAACAGCAGCAGCAACAACAATGGTCCAGTTGTGCGTCGTCGACCTCGTCACCGCCGCCGCGGCAGCGACTTCGAGGCGGCCCCGGGCGCTGGAGCAGTGCTGTACTCCAACTAAGCCGCTGTTCACTTGAGCCGATCGGAGAACTATGACGACGGAAAACGAGGAAGAAGAAGAAGACGCATCAAGCGGCCGACCGTGAACTAGTAAGTGGTCAAGTAGTGTAGAACAATTATGCGCGGCCGCAGTGTGAATCCGTAGTATGTGGAGGAGAGTACGTACACGCGTACGGCCCAGTGAATTTGCATGAGAGTATCGTAAAGTAATCGCTTCAACATCGGAATTGAGCAGCTTCTTCTCGCGTGACTTCAAGCTTGGTGCCCGTTGTCTGCTGCCGAAGGTAACAACATCAAATGCACCGTGGCCGGAGCAAAGCGATGAGTGCCGAGCCACTTGATGGATGGTGCTTGGAGATGACGCGCATCTCCCCAAGATCACCAGTTTTTCTGCTTGGTGTTGGTGGGTCACGCTGCGTGCAACGACGGTCTATGTCTTGCTTCCCAGCGGGATTTGCATCATCGACGCCGCGTGTGCGCACACCCACCACGCGCTATGCAGCCCTTACCCAACGTGTTGGAAGCAGGTGAGGGATCGGCCGCTGCTGGAAATGCGGTGCACGAGTCCACTAGGACGGCAGGAATGAAGGGGTTTGTGATACGGCCAACGAATGAGTCGCGTTGCGCGTTTACATATTCAGCCGGGTTAATGGTGTCCTAGAGCTAAGCTCACGATGCCAGCTGCGTTCTAATGCACTGCACAGCGCACTCGACGCCATGCTTGCAGCGAGCCAAAAGGAGGGGGGCAGACACAAGGCGACGCAGCGCAGCTTCTACCGCTTGTCGAGGCGCTTTGTCCTGAAGAGGGGGCGATTGTCCTCTCGCCGCTTTGTGCTCCCCTCCCTGCGCTCAGCGCTTACTGACGCTTGCCGTTGTACATGCTCTTGGCGAAGTCGGGGAAACGGATGAACGGCGGGTACACGTTGTTGCCCTTGCCGTCCGAGTACACGTCCAGGAAGGCGGTGGCCTCATCGGGCTTGCCTGAGGCCTTGGCCTCCTTGGTGGCCTTGACGACCTCCGCGCGCACCTTCTTCTCCAGCTCCTTGATCTCATCAGCGGTAGCAAGCTCCGCCTCGATCATGCGCTTCTTCACCAGCTCAATGGGGTCGCGCGAGGCACGCATCTGCGAGATCTCGTCACGGTTACGGTACGTCACGCCGGGGTCCGACATGGAGTGGCCGTGGTAGCGGTACGTGTTCATCTCCACGAAGATCGGGCCCTTGCCCTCACCCGTCCACTGTTTCAGGAACTTGGTGCACTCGCGCACGGCAAGCACGTCGTTGCCGTCACACTTGATACCGGGGATCTTGTTGCCCATCGTGTAGTACTCGTCGTTAAACGACGAACGAGCGGTGGACGTGCCCATACCGTAGTGGTTGTTCTCAATGCAGAAGATCACGGGGAGCTTCCACAGGGCGGCCATGTTGGCAGCCTCGTACACCTGGCCCTGGTTGGCGGCACCGTCACCGAACATGGTGATGGAGCACGGCATGAGGCCCTCGCCGTTGTGGTTGTACTTGGCGGCAAAGCCCAGACCAGTGCCCACGGGCACCTGGGCACCGACAATGCCCTGTCCTCCGTAGAAGTTCTCCTTCTTGTTGTAGAAGTGCATGGAGCCGCCCTTGCCGCCCGTGGCGCCGGCCTTCATGCCGAACAGCTCCGAGAGCACGTCCTTAACCTGAGCACCACGCGCGAGCATGATGCAGTGGTTACGGTACGAGGTGATCCAGGCGTCCTTGCGGTCCAGAGCAGCCTCCACGCCCGTGGCAACGGCCTCCTGGCCGTCGTACAGGTGGCAGAAACCGCGGATGTTGCGGGCCTTGTACTCGTTGTCGTTGGTGATCTCCATACGGCGCATCGTGTACATGAGCTTGTAGTAGCTCAGCATCTCCTCGCGGTTAGTCACGGCCGACTCAGCGGGGCCCTCCTCGAGACCTACATATCAAAATAGGACCATCACTCTCGTCAGATCCTGTGTATCGATCTATCGGCTTGCTTTGCTGCCACGTACGGTGCAGCTCGAAGGGCGTGGCGAAGTCGAACTTGACCTCGCCCGAGGCGTTGGCGGCGGCGCTGAAGGCGCGCGTGGCGGGCGCAGCGGCGCGGGCCATGGCGGCGGTGGAGCGACGAAGCATCATCATTCTCTAAGAATCTCTCGGGGACGCTTCCTGTCTTGGCGGCGGATTGAGGAGTGACTCCAAGCAGCGCTCTCCCTGACCGCCCAGCACCCGAGCCTCATTAAGTACGAGTCATTGGGCCCCTCGACCAATGGCGTGGCGGATCAAATCATCCACAACGTGCAAAAGGTGTCCCAGTATGGAAGGCACTCATACACTGATTGGAGGGCCGTGATGGATGTAAGCGCGGCGGGCGAAGCTGCTTCCGCTTTCGCTCCCCCGGCAGGCCAGTGTTCAGATCGATGCACATGAGGTAGATATATACTAGCACATTGCAGTCTTCAGCGTCCGCCGCAAAGGCCGCTGGTGTCGACGATCTCGCGCTGCCGGTGCGATGGGAAGATCGAGTTGACTTGGCCCCAGTATGGTGACCCGCATAGACGCGCTTTATCGGCGGTGCTCTGACGCCGTCCAGCGATTGGGCGAAACTAGGCCGGGTTATCCATCATCTTTTCCACCAATGGCAGAGACTTTCAGAAAGGGACATCGATTCCAGGACAGCGCAGCGCAGCAATACGCCCCAGTCTTCGAAGATGCCGGCCACCAAGCGCAAGGCCGAGGAGCTCGTCGACGATGGCGCCGACACGGCCGCATCCACAGCCACGGCCAACGCTAGCAAGCGCCGCAAGTGCCCGTACCTGGACACGGTGAACCACCAGCTGCTGGACTTCGACTTCGAGAAGGTGTGCTCCATCAGCCTCTCGGACCAGAACGTGTACGCGTGCCTCGTGTGCGGCAAGTACTTCAAGGGCCGCGGCCGCAGCACGCACGCCTTCACGCACTCGGTGCAGAGCAGCCACCACGTGTTCATCAACCTGCAGACCGACCGCATCTACTGCCTGCCGGACAACTACGAGGTTGTGGACAACACGTTGAAGCCCGTGCAGGACGCGCTGCGCCCGAGCTTCGAGCCCGCGCAGATCGCGCGTCTGGACCAGAACCGCATCCTGGCACAGGATGCCTTCGGGGTGTCGTACCTTCCCGGCTTCATCGGCCTCAACAACCTCAAGCACACGGACTACATCAACGTCGTGGTGCAGGCGCTGGCCCACGTGCCGCCACTGCGCGACTTCTTCCTGGCCAACAAGCCCGGCAAGGTCAAGTCCCAGCTCGTGCTGCGCTTCGGGGAGCTGCTGCGCAAGATGTGGAGCCCGCACAACTTTAAGAACACGGTGCGTTGAACCGGCAGGTCTGTGGCAGGGATGTTGAGGTCTAATGTGCTTGTGTCTGCTGTGTCTGCTGCAGATTAGTCCACATGAGCTGGTGCAGGAGATCTCGGTGAGCAGCAAGAAGAGATTCCACGTCGGAACGCAGAACGAGAGCGTGGAGCTGCTGGCCTGGCTGCTGAACGAGCTGCACAGGGTGAGTTGGAAATGAATCATTGACTACGTAAGTAGTGGACTGAGCGGATCTAACGGTCGCGATGTGCTTGCTGCATTGGTAGGGTCTTGGCGGATCGCACAAGCCGGGAAGCAGCGTCATCCACAAGTGCTTCCAGGGCTTCGTGGAGGTGACCACCGACGATGAAACGAAGGCTGCGTCGGCAGATCCGGCGGAGCGAAAATCGGCCGTCTCCACCACGGTGTCACCTTTCTTGTAAGTCATTGATATTGGATCTGTGCGCTAGTCATGCTCGTTGTTGACCTCACTGCTCGCAGGATGATGGCGCTGGACTTGCCGTCAACGCCGCTGTTCAAAGATTCTCAAGGTGGAAACATCATCCCTCAGGTAAAGTCCAATCGATAAGATTGCACATGCTGAGGCGACAAGCTGACCTTTTCATTTGGGCATGCGTAGATCCCGTTGTTCACAGTGCTTGAAAAGTACAACGGTTCCCACGTCACTCATGTCCTTCAAGGCTCCCACCGACTAAAGAAGACGTACCGAATCGACTCGCTGCCAGCGTACCTGATCTTCCACGTGAAGCGTTTCACGCGAAACAACTTCTTCGTCGAGAAAAATCCCACGATTGTCAACTTCCCCGTGAAAAATCTGGAGCTGCGCGAGTACTTGAAGCTGGACCAGAGCCTTCCGTCAGACGAAGAACTGCGCAACAAGTACGTGCCGTGAACTGATGTGTATCAACTGTACTTTGCTGCGAGAGCCTCACCTATGGCGAACGATATGCACAGGTCAATCTCCGAGCTGCGAAAGATTCTGCGCAAACACAACCAATCGACTGAGGTACGAATTCTGCTGGTACACTTGACTTTCACGCGAAGGTTAACCTTTGTGGTTGACCGCCACAGGATTGCGTTGAAAAGGCAGACCTTGTCGAGAAGGTCTTACGCGTCACATTGCCATCTACCAAGTTCGTACCAGATTTTCATTTCAAGTTGATGTTTGCAGTAAATGACGAGATCCACTTACCCAATGGTGTGTCTCTTTGCACCAGGTACAACTTGATCGCCAATATCTGCCATGACAGTCCCGTGACTACTGGCCAAGAGGCCGCGCTTCAGACGAATCCTTTGACGGAAGGCAGCTATCGGGTGCACGTCCAGAATAGAGTGCGTGGCTTGGAAACCCAACGTTTGCTGATCGACGACATTAACTGATGTATTACGTGCCTTTTATCTGCCACAGGCAACCGAGCAGTGGTACGAAATCCAAGACCTGCACGTCCAGGAAACGATGCCGCAGCTCATCGGCGTGTCCGAGTCGTACTTGATGATTTACGAACGGAAGGCGTAAGCGACTCTGGAAAATACAGGAACGAAGCATTCGCCTGACCTCGTTACACTGCAGACACCCCGTATTGCTCGTTCCACGCGACTAACGACTCTATTGTCATCGAGGACACGCTGGGGCGGACCCGTGTGAGCGCCACCTGAAAGTCCGATGCGTTGATTCCTCGCACGTCTTCAGCTTTCACGTTTGCAACTTTAGCGCCAAGCTCCCGGATCGGACCCAGAGCGGCGTCCTTGCACACAGCCTTGAGGTCGCTGCCAGAGTAACCTTGGGTTGCCTTCACGATGTGTTTGATCTCTTTGGGAGACAATGAGAATTTCTGGCTACCAAGCAAATGCCGGATAAGTCCCTCACGAGAAGACGCATTCGGTAGGGGCACTGGCGGCAACATGAGCCCCACGTGGATCCCAGTGTTAGATACGTCGGATGCCGCTAGGGGATTAGTGCACGTACCATAAATTCGCTTCTCCAGTCGGCGTACAATTGCTTCGTCGAGTTCCTGCGGAAGGTTTGTGGCTCCCATGACAAGGATCCGATCCTCTTGTGAGGACGCTGCTCCATCGAGCTCGGTGAAAAACTACAATAGCAGCCACAACTAAGTAAGAAAGCTTAAAGTTATCGGCCCTGGCGTGCCGGCGCGTACCTGGTTTTTGATTCTTCGGCTTGCTTCGTTTTCGGACGCTGACCTTGTCGACAACAAAGCATCGATCTCGTCCATGAAAACCACAGATGGTTGGAGCTCCCGCGCCATCTCAAACAGCGCTCGGACGAGCTTCTCGCCTTCACCGACCCACTTGGACGTTAACGACGATGCAGAAATGCTACAACACAAAGGCGTAATTTAGACACGCGTAGGTATTCACGCAATACGGATGCCGTGACGTACTTGAAGAAAGTAGACTTCGACTCGGTAGCAACAGCTTTCGCCAGTAGCGTTTTTCCTAGCGCAAGTCGACGGAAAATCAGCGCCTTGCCTTCGACCACAGTACGTGAATTCAATACCTGTCCCCGGCGGACCAAAAAGCAGCACCCCGCGTGGTGGAGCACGCAAACCCGTGAACAGATCCGGCCGCAACGTCGGCAGAATCACAGCTTCCTACTTGCACGTCGCACAAAGTGTAAGTATCACGCTGCTCTTCAGAGCCGTTGCATGCGGAATCTCTCAGCTCGGCACCTGCAAAATCTGCTTTGCCACGTCCAGCCCGGCAATATCCGTCCAATGAACTCCTGGCGAGTGGTCCAGCACCTCATCCAAAATGGTATGCGCGTACTCGGCATGTTGTTTCGAGTACCCCTCTCTCAGTTGCTGCAAAACTCGCAAAAAAAAAAATGTTAGTATCTCGCCAACAAGCACCATCCCACCCACCCAACAGCCTCTCTACCTGCCGCCCACTCGCCGTGCGCGCCTTGCTCTCCAGCGTAGACTCAGACGACGCATTCTATGTTCATTCCGCACCACAATATCAGCTCAGAATAATTAAACCACGAGCGCTTGGCATCGTTCTTCATTACTCCTCCACTGACCTGCGTCTGCTGCTTGCTCGCCTGCTCGGCCACCCAGTCCTTGAGAAGCTCGGCGCGCAGCATATACTCGTTGATTTTCTGCCGCAACTGTGTCTTGGCCTCCTCGTCCGGTAGCTCTGCACACCCAGCAAGCAGCACAATACCTCAGCGAGTGTCCCGATCCTCTTCCACCTTCATTTGAACCTACGCGCCAGCTGCGTCATCATCTTCTCGATACCCGACGCGTACAGATCCACCGCCTCCGCGTACTGCCCGGCCTTGTCAGCCGTCACAGCCGCCTCGATGGCCATCTGGATCGCGTCCTCGGGGCGGCGGCCGCGCCACAGGAACATGGTCTTCCGAATGATATTGAAGAATGAATCCAATATTGACTAGCGTCACAGACGACAACGAAACGGTGGTAAGTGGTGTGCATCTAGTGATGTAACTGATTTCTGACCAATCAAAGCTGACACCACCAACGAGAGGCGCTTATT
>JAABLK010000005.1:71519-97640 GCA_012295415.1 Phytophthora chlamydospora | reverse complement strand
CGAACTGACGGCAATAACCAGGCAACCAGGTACGCGCTGGCATGGCGCTCGAGATCGACGGCAAGATCTACCGCGTAGGCAAGAACCAGCACGTCAAGCCCGGCAAGGGCGGCGCCTATGTGCAGGCGGAGCTCAAGGAGATCAAGACGGGATCCAAGATGAACCGCCGCTTCCGCGCTGCCGAGACGGTTAACAAGGCGCCGCTAGGCCCGGATGAGTCATTCCAGTTCCTGTACTACAACGGGGACCACCTGGTCATTATGCATAACTCGACGTTCGAGCAGGTGTGGCTGGCTGGTCTCAGCATGACTGGCAATGGCGCGGAGAATGACGAGCTAATGTGGACGTGTGTTTGCCTGGTGTTTGGTAGATGGAGATCGAGCGCGAGCTGTTCGCGGGCCGCCAGCTGGAATTCCTGCAGGAGGGCATGACGCTGTCGCTGCAGATCATCGAGGGCGACGTGCTGTGGGCCAACATGCCTGAACACGTGACGCTCGAGGTGACGGTGCGTGAATCGATTGGCTTTCTGGGTTGATTGTCGATGGAGAGGTCGACTAAAAGGATGTTGCTTTGCCTTACAGAAAACCACCCCGAAGGGCGTGGCGGACACGGCGCTGAGCGTCAAGGACGCGACGCTCGAGAATGGCGCCGTGGTCAAGGTGCCCCTGTTCATCGAGATCGGCAACAAGGTCAAGGTGTCCACGGAGGACGGCGCGTACGTCGATAAGCTCTGAGCAGCTGAAAAGTGTAAATACCGACTGGCAAAGGTGAGTCAGTGGCGCTGGTCGCCCCCAAAACTCACAATGCAGCGATGCCGACTTGCTCGAGCAGAAGAGACGCAACTGTTTGCCCGCTCGTTCCCATTTCGATCCGGATTGACGATACCTTTTGTCCCTTGCTGCAGCTCTGCCATTGCAACACCAACCAACTTTCGCCAGACTTGAGGCAGGTCCTCGAACTGGAGGCCAAGATACAGCGGTCTACATCGACGAAGGCTCGCGCCTCGTCACGTCCTCGAGACCAATCGTTGAAGATCGTTGGCACGCTGCTTTCGCGGCACACCGTTTCATAAAAATCATGTCCTGCTGGCCTTACTCGTTTCGAGCCTGCACACGTCGCATACTCAGGTCGGTGGGGTCAGGCCAAACCACACCTCTCATCTCACCGCCTTGGCCGACCGCAGCAAGCACAACAGCGTCAGAGTCTGGAGCCTCGGACTCATCCCGCTTTTGCGACCTTACAGTACTGTAACTCGTCGTCGCACGTCTGAGCGGCCATCGGCATTCCTGCTTTAGTCCGCTTCACCCGACACCCATGGCCAACGCAACCGAGAAGGCCGCGCCGCAGCCGGCCGAACACCAGCACCAGCCTCCGGGCGACTGTCCGCACGCCGTGGCCTCCACAATCATCCAGCGACACCGCGACAACCGCCAGCGCTTCGACTCGGCCGACTACGAGATGGCGCAGCGCGCCTCGGGGCCCTGTGCCGGCTGCACGTGCGGCAAGTGCGCACCATCGGACGGCGCAGACCTGGAGCACGAGCCCGAGCCTGGCAGCACTGAGCACCGCGAGCAGCTACGGTGTCTGAGGCTGCAGCGCTTCGACTCGGCCGACTGGGCCCTGCAGACGCAGAGGGCCGAGCGCTCGCCGCAGACGGACGAGGCGCCCGCCACCGACCCGCCCAATGTGGCGCAGCTGCTGCTGGACCGACACGCGCTCAAGACGTGCGCGCTCGTGGGCCCCGCGCCCGTCAAGAGCGACGCCGACAAGGCGTAACTAGCAGTTCTCTGCCAGGAAGAGGACCCGATGACAGCCTCCTTGTAGCTATTAGCACCGTATTGCCACAATCAACATACAAGTTATGACTTCAGCTTCCAGGCCTCGTCAATGCGTTCCGAAGAAAGATCGCAACGACTGGCCGTTCCTGGCCTGCGTTTCACCCGGCTAAACTGCGCGTCCTCGCGAGAAGGTCACGCACTGGTTCTGCCCGACAAGCTCAGCTCAGACCAGGCTTCCAGGGAGAGCAACGACGGCGACTGAGCAGCAGGATCTTCGTCGTGCTATGCTGGACTCAATCAGGAAGCACGCGCTTGGTAGGTCGACCCGTGACGTGTCTTCTCCTACTCCATGATGCTAACGCATGCGACAGTGATCGCTGTGGCCATCCTGCTCGCCACCTACCGCCTATCGCGGCTGGAGAGCGAGCGCGGAAGGCGAGACGCAACGATCGAGCAGGAGTTTGAAAACGTCCTGACTTTCTTGCAGCAGCGCCTGGACACGGCCAAGTATCGCGTGCTCCACATCGCCCACGCCAGGAACAAGCTGCACGCGATGGTGGTGAACGAAGGCTTCTCCATCCCACGCGTCGGTATGGCGCTGCCTGTCGGATTCTTTTCTGCTGGAAGGGAATATTCACGTGGCTTGATGCACTTGCTTGCGCTGCAGAGGCCGAGGTGTTCGTGGACCAGCAATTTGCGCTGGATCAGCAGAAACAGAGGCGACGAGACCAACAACCGAAGCCGCCCGTGGTCTTTCGAGTGTACGATGCGGAGACGATGACTCCCATCGCTCAGGTGCTGCGTTGTTCACGTTACCGAGGCAGACAAGCTAGACCCACGTCTAAGTCCTCTTTGCTTTATGATGCGCAGACTCTTCAACAGCGGAACCTCATCGTGTCGTACGAACAAGGGCGCCAACTGAACTAAAGGATCGAAAGAAGCCAAACTTGCCGGTCAAACATGCATTTTCTGGGCACTCTGATTGGCTGACAATGATTCATAAAATGGTTTTGATTGTTTTAAATTGCATACAAATCGTTCATTGGGCCTCGATGAGCGTGTTCATACCAATCCCAGCAATGGAGCAGCTCCCGGACGGCCTCCTGGCGCACGTGATCTCGTTGCTGGCGGCGCGCGACGTGCTCTCGCTGACCAGCACGTGCCGTACGCTCAGCAGCTCCTCTCCTAGTGTGCAGCTGGCGCTCGAGCGCGTGTTGACGCGGCGTTTTGCGGACGTAGCATCCTTCCTGCGCGCCTCCGAGAACCATTGGCCGCGCTCGGTGGCCGTGCTGCGCGGCGCTGAGATGCTGCGCATCAAGGAGCTCTTGTCTCGCTCGGCTGCCTACTCGTACGAGGACGCGGCGCAGTGTGCGCCCAGCTGCGTCGTGGTAAGCCGCGCGTGGCTAGGTGCGTATCGTAAGCGCTGCCAGGCTTTCGAGCAGTTCCTGCAGCAATTTCGGCGCACCAAGAGACAGCAGCGGCTTCAAACCGCCAAGAAGAGGGACGTGCGATCCGTCGAGCCGCTCAAGATGGCGCCCAATGCGTCGCTCAGTCAAGCCGGCAGCATGATCGTGTGCGCGCACGACGCGCTGCTGCCGGCCGGGCAGTGCGTGGGGCGCAGTCGTCGCGCCATCCTCAGCGGCGAAGTGTTCAGGGAGTTATCAGTTTACGCGCCCGAGCTGCGCGGCTTCGCGCTGCGCTCGTGCTGTGACTGCTCCAACTGCGTGCTGGAGCAGGAGGCGCGCGAGCTCGAGGCCGAGGAGCGGAAGAAGGCGCGCTTCGACGCCGAGATCGCGGGTTCCGAGGACATGCTTGAACTGCTGCAGCGCAAGCACGGCTTCCCCAAGGGGCTCTTCTCCCCCGCGGAGGCAGCCAGCAACAGGCAGCAGCAGCTGGCGCCACACTTGTCGGTCAACGGCCGCAGTAAGTTCGCCACGTACTTTTTGGTGCCCAAGAAGTGGCTCACCAAGTGGAGGAAATACGTCCGTAGCCAAGGAGATGAAGCGCCTGGGCCGGTGCTGAATGCTGAGCTGGTGTGTCTGTCGCATCAGAGGACCATCGTGCCGCCCTACATCTCCATGTTCCTGTCCGGGTTCACGCTTGAGCAGTCGCTCAAGGCTACACAGGCGTGAGTTTTTGTTCTTCTTGCCTTCGAGGACAGGGTTGTTCTAACTGCTTGGTGTTTATTGTTCTTGCTTCGTAGTCTGGGCTCCAAGCCTGCTCGTCAGTACGAAATCGTAACGTTTGCCGAGTGGGAGGCGCTGTACGATCGATATTGCGCCGAGTTTGCTGTGGGCTTTGACGTGGTCAACGGGGCATACCACTGGAGAACTCTCGAGTGCCAGATTTGCTACTACGGCATGGGCGGTGGCTCGTCATCCAACCAGCCGAACTCGCGGCGCTGAATGCCCATTCCGATGTGAATTTGCACCTGGTACGTTCTGTACCAACAACAAGGCTGATGAAAACAAAGTCTTTTTAGACACGGTCATCGCTTAACCAAGGTTCAAAGCAACTGAAGGACGCATGCCAACTATATAAATATGCAGATTTATTCACACAAGCTATGCTGTGGCCTGCACGTAAAACCTTCACTTGCTTTCACTCCGAGGCTTTTCGTTGCTGCTCGTCCAGGGACTGGCTGCGTCATGATTATCTGTGTACTCCGGAAAACGCTCGACTGCAGGTGACTGATCCCTCGACTTTCTCGATTTAGGGCACGACCCTCTCATATTCCGGACTTCCGTCCGACATCTTTGCACGACGAACGACTTCCAACGTTGCGGACACGCTAAGACCATCTCTGCTGAGAGCATACCCGTAGCGCGCTATCGCGAGCAGTTTTACCAATTTCGTGCACCAAAAAACAGCTCTTCGTTTAAAAATACTAAAGGCGTTACAAACTTGTTTAAAATCCTGATGACGCGCACCGCTTTTGATTACGCTCAATTTTAAAAATTAAGGATTGCCAATTTTTAAAAGTGTCTTGATGACGCTAAAGTGTCTTGATGACGCTCTTATAAAGTAAAATCAATAAAATCAAAATTTTATTTTCGTCAAAAAACGTGTGATAATAGAAACACCTGGTATCGTCAAAATGCCGACCGCAACGCAGTTGGCTCGCGTGGCCGATCGCTCGCCGCTGCTTGTGGCGTTTGGTACCAATGCAGAAGGCACAGCAACGTCATGCAGCTTCATCGCAGTAAAAGTCCGTTCGACGCTGGTGCATTTCCTAGTGGACGGCTGCGTCTGGGTGGGGCTCCATCTCAATACCGAAATCTTCAATCGCAACTCTAACCATCGCTGTGCTTAGTGTGTGATCAGGTCTATGGTGCCGATCGTAGACGTCACAGACTACGGCCTCAGCTGTGACACCGTCGCGTCTGCAGCGCAGCACAAGCTGCTGGTTGCCACTGTCGATGGGAACGTGTGGATCGTGACGATGCCGGACCAACTGAAGCCTGGAGCTGGGGTGGTCACCAGTGAAGTGGTGCTGGAGCGCTCTTTGAGTGGAAGCGATGGTGCAGTCGTGCAGTGGTTCTGCCAGCTGCCGGGCGTGCAGTCGGTTCAGCGTATTTCGGCAGGGTCGGAGCTAACGTCACTTACTCTCATGAGGAGCGTTGTGACGCCGTCCACACTGATTGTCAGCACCCGCGCCAGTGTTAAGTCGAAGCTGCAGCGGCACCAATCGATGGAGCTCGACGATGTGGAGGGTGAGCAGTCCACGTGCACATTGTGTCTAAATAGCGAGGACGTGAGGCATGGTGAACTCCTGAAGGGACTGTTTCCGGACGTGGCGAGTGGAGTGGCGGTGGCTGCTGTTCTGCAGGGAGATCTGGAGGGTACCGTGAGATTTTCGTTGGTTCGGTATCCTTGTGGGAAAGGAAGCGTCGCGAAGGCATCGGTTGTTCGCAGCGGCACACTGGTTCGGCTGGATCAACCCGTTCAAATGATCGTTCCATTCTCATCCTCCATGTCAAATGGGACAGAGCTGACATCATTCGACGCGCTGCTAGTCGTTGGTATTCAAGGGAAGGCTGCCCTTGTTGAGCTAAGGAATGGCGTTTTGGCAGGTGGCCTTCCTGTTCCACTGGAGAAACTGGAGTTCGGGCACCCAGCGCAATCGTTAGCCTTTGTGAGCAGCCTCGCTGCATTCGTTTATTGCTCGAGCGGGTCGGCTTTTGTGTGTCGAGTCTCTGACCTTGCAAAGACACAAGATGCGGGTTCAGAATCAACCATCAAAGAGTGCGCTGAAAAACTGCCCCTCCAGCCGGTACGTTTGCTTGAAATCTTGCCTTGTTTTCTTCAATGCCCAACGCAAACCGTGCTGACAGCGGTATCTATAATGTAATAGGGCGTTGTGCGTTTGGCAACGCATGAAAAGTCAGGAAGCCTGTCATTTTTGTTCACTTCGGGGCGGATCACCACTATCGATGCAGCAGCTGTATGCGCGATGGTGAATAGTGTATTGCCGTTGTCAGCGCAAGTGAGAACCCAAGGGCACCAAGGCCAATTATCTGCAGGAGAACCGTCAAACGAGTCTCGCGTTCGTAATTTATTGCAGCGCATCGCACAAGTTTCAGGCGAATCAACAGACATGCGAAGCCAGTCAAAGCAATTGGGCCATCAGCTCAAAACGCTGCACTCAGCGTTGGAAATGCTGCGAGTTGTAGAGGCCACAGGTTGGGGGCGGTGAATATCGTGCTATCGTTGGTGTGTGATCGTTTCCTCATTTCTTCTCTGCATTGATGTATATTTTTGCAGGTGTGGAGTCTGTGGTCAAGTGCGACTTGAGAGCTTCAATCGTAGAAACTGGCACGTTCTCGGACCAAAAGGCGGTCCAATTGGCGTATCCATTACGTTTCATGAGTCCCGGGTCTGTTGTCTCGTTGGACGACTGGTAAGTTTTGCTTTCGCGTTGCTGTTCCTACGCACGCTGCAGTATGAATACTCATTTCTGGGGCTACTCTATACTGTTTTGCTTGAATAGGTGGTTGTGTCTGTACGTACGAACTCGTCAGCGTGCCGTAACAACGTACTCGTTTCCTCTAAAGGATGCATCGACCTGTGGAGAGCAAAGCATCATCCTTGATCCCGACACACTCTCGCTTC
Source organism: Phytophthora chlamydospora (assembly GCA_012295415.1). NCBI lineage: Eukaryota > Oomycota > Peronosporomycetes > Peronosporales > Peronosporaceae > Phytophthora > Phytophthora chlamydospora. Next base: position 90,750 of record JAABLK010000005.1, on the reverse strand, counting down.
AAGATGAAGGATGCATGTGGGTATCGTGTTCACTGCTGTTTTGTCCATCAAAAAATGGCCACCCTGGAAGCAAGCAAGCTGAAGCGAATCCAAGTGACCCCAACTCATTTTCCTTTGCGATTCCGCTGCTTCAAGACCGAAGGTTTTTGTTTGCCCAGCTGAGCCAGCCCATTGAGAAAGATACCCCAGCTGGTCAAGTTGCCATCAATGCTGATTTCCGTCAAGATCACGTGCCGTTCATGCCGGCGGGAAGAGCAGGCAACACTAGCAAGGACGGAAAACCTTCCTCCGCTCCACTATGGGGCGGCGTGCAATGGTGGACTGCAATGGCGGAGCATGCCCATAAAAATATGGCGTTCTCAATTTTGTGGTCCAAGGTTGCCCGTCCAGATGCAGCGCCTCGGGTATTATCTCCACCTTCTCGGTATGTGATATCAATTCCTTCGTTCTTCGACAACGAGGAGGAGGAGGACGAAGACGAGGATGAAGATTTTGAGAAGGTGCGCGTTGAAAGGATAGTATCCTTCTTGCGTCAGTTACTGGAAGTACCAGTCGACCAGGTCCCCCGTTTGCGTCGAAGTTGTCGACGGCAACACGAGAAGCTGTGGGCAGTGCTGCGATCGTGTTCAGGGAGTCTCATTCTCCTGCGTTTTTCGCCGTCGGAGGACGAGCAACGATCCGTTGATCTCACCATCCAGTGCTCAGATGTGGCCGATCTATCAGCGGTACGTGCTCCTTTCCAAGTAGCTTTCTTTGTGTACGAGTTAACTAACACGCGATGTGCTGAACAGATGCGAGCCCTTGTTCTTGATGCGATCAACAACGGGAGTAGTGAGGTCGATCGTGGTATCGCCGAAGAAGAAGGCGTCGATGAGCTGGTGCTAGACTTGAGCGAGATGCTGGAGCCGATCGCGGCCCTTGAAACCCAGCTGGAGGTTCGTAGCTGCATGTTTGGCTCACGCCTGGGCGAAGATTTCGTAACTTGCTGTCTGTGTGCTCGCCTTAATTTTACAGGAGTTGACCCTGAAGACAGTCAAAAGTATAGAGGATCCTCAATCGGCTATTTGTACCGACGAAGTTCTCCATGCACTCTCGCAGTTAGCCCATCTAGAGAACCAGACGCTCACGCTTTACTGGAAGTCGAGACTACACCTTAACAGGACCATCATGTGAAACCTCAAGTCGCGATGGTCATCAGGACTGCAAAACGAGAGCATGTTATCCGCGTTGGTCAACTGAGAACCGCTGACAACATGAAGGAAATGGCGGAGGCGAGAGAAATCGCTAGCGGAATCACTGCTTAGGATTCTAGAGCTCTTCAGTGGGAAGATTCTGGTCGCGCAAGGACGCTTTCTCGGACGGTGAAGAGACGGAGTAGAGGCGCTGCACGTTGGACACGGAACCAGTTCCAACAAAGCATGTTAGTCACGAGTAAAACGAGTGACGCTACATTTCCCGCTGCAGGTTTCGTGCAGTACCTCAAAGTACTGGGGTGCTCGGGTTGGCCACAGCGTGAAGATAAGTATCAAATAGATGAAGCAATGCACCGAAGTTGTCATGGCAGCCACAGTCTTCTCGCGAACCCACGGCGACAGGAAGGATGCGATCAGTACGATGATAGGCAAGGCTACGAAAAACATCGAGAACAAGCAGCACATCTGGATTTGACGTTAGCACGAGGTTTTCATTCGACACAGCCACGAGCAGATAGCTCGCACTTACCCGCAAAAAGAAAAATCGCTTTGTCGAGGCTTTCTCGAACGATCTTGTCTCCAGAATGGTATTGATGAACCACCCTAAGACGCACAGCTGCAGCACGCAGATGCTGAGACCAGGCCACGAGTCGTAGATGTACAACGTCGACGCAGGGTCGAGCCACACAAGATACCACATCGCCATCGACAGATACAGCACGAGGATCGTCAAAATGACGCACGACAGCTTGATCTGACCGTCAAGTTCAACACTGTTGATCGTCCATCCTTTGGCGATGACCATCGCTAGCAGCAATGTCCCCACTCGAACAAAAACTTCCGTGATCTTGGCCGCGTACTTAAAGAACGGAACGCCCACCCCATTGAATTCGTACGTGGTGAAGTGGATGAAGAGCAGCACGTTGCACAGGAAGAAGAAGAGCACCACGAGCGTGAGAATCCTCATGATTGGGTGGAACGACTCGCTCCTCGTCATGCCCCGCACTGCCACAAGCTGCGCCACAGCTGCAGCACCGGCTACTGCCGTCATGACAGCGTAGATCGTGGGCATCCCCTGTTGCTGTACGGGGAGCTCGCTTCCGTCCCGCTGCGTCATGTGGATCTTGTACCAGGCCGAGAAGTAGTATTTCCGGAAGTTGATCTCGGTGATTTCGGCGAAGGACGGCTTATACGTGTCCCCTCCGGGCACGCAGCGTGCCAGCGCCACGTACCAGAACCTGGGACGTAGGTGTTCGTGGATATCCACGTTGAAGGAGAAGGGCGTCACGTGATGGTTGGTGGTGGTGGTCACGTTGAAGACGCCTTTGGTGTGCTTGGGCGAGACCTTGCAGTAGCAGTCGCAGTCCTTGTCGGTCATGACGAAGTTCCAGAAGAGCGCCTCGTCGTCGTAGATGGCGACCTGCAGCCCGGTCACGTCTGTCTCGATCTCGCCCGCAATGTGCTGCACGTCAAGGACGGGCAAGCGACATTAGTCCTAACTAGTTGTTCTTGAGAGCTCCGCTTTGGTCGTACGCACCCCGGCGATGTCGTCCAGCGTGGGCGTCCAAGAGAAGCAGAACTTGCCGATGTACTGGAACTGCCGCCCCACCGTATAGCCCGCGAAGATGCCGGCCCGTGACGAGGGCAGCAGTGCCGTAAGAAGCAGCACCAGCAAGTATTGCATTTGCATTCTCGTTGTTCTCGATTGTGCGGTTGGAAGGAGGGGCGATCTTGCATGGGCGTCAAAGCCGAAAACAACTTCAACGAAGCCGGTGATTGGCTAAACTATTAGTTTTCTGCTTGGTGTGGCAATTTGCCGCTGGCAAAGCTTGTGTGGTTGATGGCGTGGATATTGGAGAGACCTACCGCTTCAGTTCTCGATCGAGTCTCCTCGCTGGGTGTGCGTCAAGCTCTTGGTGTCAGGCGCGTGCGGACCCACTCATGTTCTCTGTGTGGCGGCCTGCGAGCGCCACGTTCGTGTGGGTCAAGGAGCTAGTCGCAGTTTCTGGCGGGCGCCAAGCGGATATTATCCTTCAGTACAGCAAGCGGCAGACTGGACGTGGGTTCGCCCAGATTGGCTCCGCTCACTCGAGACTCCTGTTTACAGCGTTTCCATCACGGGCAAGTGCATTCACAAAACCATTGGCAATCGTGGTTTCTTCGGCACAGTAACGGATACGTAGCGGCGCTCAGCAGAGCAAGCAGATCGCCGCTGCAGTGCAGCCACATCATCCCATGCAGCGTCTTCCGCGAACACCTTCGTCAGTGGCTCCAGGTGTTCATGGCACCCAGCGGAAACAAACATGCGGCGCTACCTATTCAATCTCCAGGTACAGGTATATAGCAACACACACGCAGCACAAGCTCTTCCTTCCTTTTCGGTCCGCCGCGGCCGACACCGCGCGGCAAAGGCAACAGGCTTTTCGCGTTGTCGTCGCCTGGTTCCCGCAGCTGGCTTCTCGAAAGCTCTTGCCTTTTGTATGGTTGGGCTCCGTAAAAGAGTTTGTTTGGCGGGGAGGGGAAGGGGCAACTTGACCATCACTCGATATCGATAGATAGTCAGTTTTTCAACGGTCCAGTATCAGCGTCAAGTGGGGCAGTGGAGCGTCCGGTCGTGTCGTTGGCAGTGCGGAAAATCTCCCGTCGCCTTTTGCTCCATCGCGTGCGCAGCATTGCATTTTGCCAGGGAGCATTCTCGTCCGTCGTTCACTCTGCAACCAACTACGAGCGAGGAGAAAATCGATTGTCAGGTGTCATCTCCCCTCCTCTTCGTCTTATCCAGCCCAAGACCGAGGGCAATATCCCCCCCTCAGCGTCTCAGCACAGGACTCGACCCACGACATAGCGGCTTCTTCCTTCCAGCATGACGGTGCGCCGCACAGAGGAGCTGCAGGAGTGGATCTGTAGCGTCACAGCCACGTCCAACGACCATGGCGAGCACCTGTCGGTCATGCTGCGCGACGGCCAGTTGCTGTGTCTGCTGGCCAACGGCGTGGACCCAGCGGCTAGCCTCAAGGTCAACAAGCTCAACACGGTCTTCCACTCCAAGGCCAACATCCGCCTCTTCCTCGAGTGGTGCCGCAAGCAGGGCCTGAACGACGGAGACGTCTTCCAGCCCGACGACCTGCTGGACGCCGGCGCCGACTTCTCACAGGTGGTCGCCACGCTCTCCATCCTCTTCGACAGGTTCGGCACGATCGGCTACACGGGCGAGTACGAGGAAGACCCGGTCTCGGACGCCGAGTCCATGACCTCCACGGGCAGCTCTCAAGGCGCGTCGCCCGTCAAGAAGACGCACAGCAACAATAAGCTCACCAGCTTCATGAAAGGAGGATTCCTGTCCAGGAAGAAGAAGGCTTCCAGCAAGAAGATGGCGGTGGAAAAGTCTCCGCAGGGAACCCCTCCGTCCACGCCCCCACCGCTTTCGCCCCAGGTCGGAGGCGGAATGCTGTCCCCGCCGAACTCCCCTCCTTCGACCCCGTTGGAGCCGCCCCCGTCGTCGATCCACACGCCGCTGGAGCCTCCTCCGCACAAGGACACGAGGAGCAACAGCGGAGGCGCCAACGCCAACCGTCTCAACGCTTTCCTGAGCCAAGTACCGGCGTCGCACGGCTCGCCGTTGACGCACATCGAGAAGCCCTCAGGCCCGCCCAAGAAGGCCAACTCGGTGCGAAAGCCACCGGCACCCAAACCCAAGACGCCGAAGCCCACCGTGAGGAGGCCACCTTCGCCCAAGCAGCCGCCCAAGTCGCAGCCCACAGGTGGAGACGCGCGCAACAAGTTCGCCGCCTTTATGAAAACTAACCCGCCTGCTGTCGAGACGACACATGCTGCGGGCCCGTACCCCGGTTCGGCTGGCTCAAACCTCTCTGCCTTCAAGTCATCGGCCTCTCCCACTGCGGGCAATAAGCCAACACCTTCGCCGCCGAAGTCTGCTCCTGTCCGAGGTCGCGGCGCCTCAAGTGATCAGTTCGCGCAGCGCAAGGCGGTATTTTCTGGACACGGCGAGAGCAACAGTCCCAAGCCTGTTATGCCTGCCCCTGCTCCTCTGAAGCCATCAGTTGATACGAGATCTGCCAACAAGCTCAGCAACTTCATGAAGCAACAGCCTTCGGTGTCGCCTGACGCCTCGTCGAAGCCTCGCTCGCAGAGTAAGCTGGCTGCCTTCCTGGCGTCGACGAACTCGATTCCTTCGATTGCAACGACTCCGTCTGCCGCGCCACCCAAGCCGACGTTCGGTACGTTCAACCCGGCGAAGAAGTCGCCGGGTGGTGCTCGATCAGCTCTGAAGCCGGCTTTCAATGCGCCTGCCCTCGCTACGCCTGCTGCGCCGACGACGTTTAAGCCGCGTCACATGATCGAACGCTCGACAGGTCGTGGCAACTACATCCGCAAGCGTCAGACGTACTGGGTGCCGCCTAAGCGTCGCCGCAGCACCTTCAGCTTGGAGAAGAAACGACAGGCTTTCATGAATGAGCAGCTCCAGATTAAGGAAGAGCAACTTCGTCAGGCGGCCGCTGGTGCCGGGAACAAGCAGAACCTGATTGTACCGGGCGTGCAGTGCTACATTCCCGACAAGGAGGAAGTGTGGCTACTGTCTGAGATCGTGGACTACAATGAGCGAAGGAAAGAGGTGACGATCACCGCTTTCCTGGATTCGGGGGATTCGGAGGAGCGCGTCGTGGATCTCAAGAACCCGGACGTTATTCGTGCAGTTGCAGGTCCTACTGCGACAGAGGTGGAATCATTGCCGGTTGCTATTCTTCACGACAACCCGGAGGGTGTGGAGGACATGCGGCTGCTCCGTTACCTGAACGAGCCATCGATCCTGTTCAACTTGAAGCAGCGTTTTGCAGCCTCGAAGCCCTACACGTACACGAACGACATTGTGATCGCGGTGAACCCGTACAAGTGGATCGAGAACCTTTACGGTGACCACCTGCACGAGCAGTATCTGCGGAAGGACCGAGACTCACTGCCGCCCCACGTGTACTCGACGTCGACTGCCGCCTACAAGCACATGAAGACCAACGAGATGAACCAGAGCATCCTGGTGAGTGGTGAATCAGGTGCTGGTAAGACCGAAACGACCAAGATTCTGATGAACCACCTTGCCAGCGTTGCTGGTGGCCGCAAGGACAAGACTATCGCCAAGGTCATTGACGTGAACCCGCTTCTTGAGTCTTTTGGTAACGCCAAAACGACTCGTAATGACAACAGTTCGCGTTTCGGTAAATTTACGCAGCTGCAGTTCGACAGCCGAGGCAAGCTGATCGGTGCCAAGTGCGAGACGTACTTGCTGGAGAAGTCTCGTGTGGTTTCTATCGCTGAGGGAGAGCGCAACTACCACATCTTCTACCAGCTTCTTGCTGGCCTACCCAGCAAGCAGCGGAAGGAGTTTGGTCTGGACCCAGAGTGCCAGTACCAGTACGCCGGTTCTCTTGCGGAGATGCAGATTCCTGGTCTGGACGATAGCAAGTGGTTTGCAGGCACGCAAAAGTCGCTGTCCATCATTGGCCTGGACGCGCGCGCGCAAAAGACCCTTTTCAAGATCCTGGCTGGCGTTTTACTGCTTGGTGAAGTGATGTTCGACAAGAGTGGAGAGAATGGATCGCGCATTTCAAGCGGATCTGCGCTCTCGCAGGTTGCGAAGATGTTCGGTCTGCCCACGACGAGAATCGAGCAGGCCCTGTGTAATCGCACGGTCATCACGCGCAACGACAGCGTGACCGTGCCGCTGGCTCCCGTGGAGGCTGCCGAGAACCGCGATGCGTTGGCCAAGACCGTCTATTCGAAGATGTTCGACTGGATGGTGGTGAAGATCAACGCTGCTATCAGCACGGACGAGAGTCGCATCAGCGGGCAAATCGGTGTACTGGATATCTTCGGCTTTGAGGATTTCGTGCACAACGGCTTCGAGCAGTTCTGCATCAACTACGCGAACGAGAAGCTGCAGCAGAAGTTCACGACTGACGTGTTCAAAACGGTTGAAGACGAGTACATCCGTGAAGGCTTGCAGTGGGACCACATTCAGTACCAAGACAACCAGGGCATTGTGGAGGTGATCGAGGGTAAGATGGGAATCATTGCTCTGATGAACGACCACCTACGTCAGCCGCGTGACACCGAAGAGGCTCTGGTCAACAAGATCCGCACGAACCACCAGACGAAGAAGAACGGTGACGTCAACGAGAGCATCGACTTCCCGAAGGTGAAGCGCACGCAGTTCATCGTCAACCACTACGCTGGCCCCGTCACGTACGAGACAGTGGGTTTCATGGAGAAGCACCGCGACACCCTGCAGAAGGACCTGCTTGACTTGATCCAGTTGAGCAGCATTTCGCTGTTGCCGGAGCTCTTTGAAGATGCCGAGGCGACGACGGAGGGAGGCAGTGGGCGCGGCAAGAAGGGGCCAAAGAGTCTGGGCTCTCAGTTCAAGACGTCGCTGGCGGAGTTGATGGAGAACATCAGGACCACGAACACGCACTACGTGCGTTGCATCAAGCCGAACTCGAACAAGAGTCCGACAGAGTTCAACAAGCGCATGATCGTGGAGCAGTTGCGATCGGCCGGTGTGATCGAAGCCATTCGTATCACGCGCTCGGGCTACCCGAGTCGCCTGACTCCCAAGGAGCTGGCCACGCGTTACGCAATCATGTTCCCGCCGTCGATGCGCAGCAAGGACGTCCGCCGCACGTGCAGCGTCTTCATGACATCCATCGGCCGGAAGTCGCCGCTCGAGTACCAGATGGGCAAGACGCTGGTCTACTTCAAGAACGGCGTCATGGAGGAGCTGGAGGCCATGAAGTCCGATTTTATGTACTACGAAGCGCGCACCATCCAGCGTATCGTGCTGGGCTTCTTGGAGCGCTGCCGCCTGCGTAACAAGGTCAATGCAGCCATCGTGCTGCAGTCCTACGCGCGGATGTCGCTGGACTACAAGGAGTATCACTTCCAGCGCCGTGCGATCATCAAGATTCAGCGCGGCTGGAGGAGGTACAAGGCTGTTCCGGTTGAGCCCGAGTTCCATGACTCGGAGGGTGAGGAAGAGTACAACGGCGGCGGTGAGTGGGTGGACGAGATCGACGACCTCGACGACTCGGACGCCGACGAGGGCTTTGGCGACGACCCGGCAGCGGTTCGTGCAGGACGCGGCCGGTCGATCGCGGACCGCATGGAGTCGTTCAAGGTGGCTCACACGGGTCGCCGCGGCAGTGTGAAGCGCCTGAATGAGCTGTCGGCCCGTGCCAAGAGCTTCATGAAGACGCGCAGCGGAAGCGGCAGCACTTCGAGCTCGAGTGGCATCTCTCTCGAGGACGAGAACTCGATGCTGAAGATCGAAAACCGCAACCTGAAGTACGATCTCGAGCTGATGCGCGAGCAGTGCATCGAACTGCAGGCCATCATCCTCGAGATCAACAAGAGCCGCAAGAGGTAGAGAGCGGGTGATGTGTGACGTCAGGTGCGGCTCTATCCTCGCTGCGTTCTCCTCCACGAGAAGCAGCAGCAACGGGGACAAACCACTTTTTAAGTAAACGCCTCTGGGCGTATATCTGTAGCGAAAGACATGACAATTTTTCTCTTTCAACATGTGAAGAACTCGTTGCGTACTTTGAATCGGTTTGCTGTTGGCCTTGGTTGCGTTGTGGTTTTTGGCAAAGCAGTTTGGTTAGAACTATCGAGAGACCGGTTGACAGTATCGGGACTGCGGCAGAGGGCCGATGCAGTGTGCAGATGGATGGGCTTCTTTCGTCGTGAGTCACGATGGCACTTGTGGCTTCAGCATCATCCCCATCAGAACTTGGTGCCTGCTTTGCAGCGGAGGCGACATAGCTGAGAACGAACGGCATTGCCGGCAAGTCGCCGTAGATGGCACTACTGATGCCCGACATCAATCTCCGACGTGCCAAGCACCACCTCGAGGTACGTTGGGCACGTTGAATTGACCGTTGTTGACCCGCTAAGTTTGGTGCTGACGTCTTTGCCTTCTTGTTCTTGTCGCGCGTGGCCATGACATGGGTATTGACCCCCGTAGCGCTACTGGCGCAAGTTGCTTGGAGAGCGGTCTGGCGAGCGCAAGCGCTTGTCATTTCGATCCAAGGCCGCGCGTGCGAAAGCGGCTCAAGCACAAGGGGGAACCGCTGCTTCAGGAATGAGTTCCACTGATGTGCTACCACCGATTCGAAATCTAGATCTCGACCCGACAATGGAGGCGTCGAGCACTGGCCTCGACAAGGTTGCTGGTGGTTCCCGTCGCAAACCCAACAAAGAACTTGATTGCGGATCTTCACCAGTGGCGGACAGCGCGAGTGGTAGCAACCAGGAATTCGAAAACAGTCCTGCTGGCGATTCCAAGACGAAGAATGCCGAATGTAGCGAAGACTTGAATCAAGCTCATGCTGCTGCTGCTATCGATGGAGCAGAGTGCAGCGAGCCACAGACCGAATCGCCTGCTGCTTCAAACAGCACCCTCAAGGCTGACTCGGAGGAAGCGCCGTCCTCTACCAGCACCACTGGAACGTCGTCCTCGGTGGGGTCTGCTTTTGTCACTCAATCCACTGCAAGCACAACCGTTTGTGCTGGCAAACCGCCGCTATCTCATCCTCGTGTGAACGACTCGCTACCTCAAAGCATGCCGCAACCGAAGTACATTTCGCGAGTCCAAGGTGAGCTGCGATGGTTTCCTATCCGCGATGATGTACTTTGAAGCTGAGTCGCATGGTGATTTCGTGTTGTGAACAGGTCCGACGTTGGGCTCAATCCTGCAAAGTGTTCATCTGAACGACGGCAATGTGAGCGAGCTAGATTTCTCGACGCTGACACAGCGCAACAAGCGTCTAGGGGCTGAAGGCTGCGCTCTTGTGGCACGCTCGTTATCTACTAACCGCACCGTGCGAAAGCTCACCATCCGCGACCACGCCATCGGCGACGACGGCGCCAGTGCCCTCTCCAAGATGCTGTGCAACAACACGACTCTGGAGGATCTGGATCTGTATGGCAACGAAATTGGCGATCGTGGTGCAGAAGCTCTGGCACAGGCGCTGTACGGCCACGACTCGTTGACGTACTTGAGTCTGCGGAGCAACTTGATAAGTGACCGTGGTGCCGAGGCCCTAGCTCAGGCGATTCGATGCAACTGCACGCTTAAGTCTCTGGAGCTGGTTCACAACCGGATTTCGCGAGTCGGAGCCCAAGCGCTTCTCGAAGCTCTTGATGTGAACTGTCATCTGGAATCGCTGAACTTGAATGCAAACAATTTGCCGGCGTTCGTCGCGAGCCAGCTAGGTGCAGCGCTTGCACGCAACCGGGCCGAGTCGCTGATACGCGAATCCCACGCAGCGGAGAAGAAGGCCGGTAAAATTGTCCGCAGGGCCAGTGGAATGGAAACCGAAGGAGAAGATGACGACGACAGCGAGATGGAGGAGGTCTGGGAAGAGGATGACGACGATGACAGCGTCTCGAGTGGCTTCTTGAGCTGTTCTGGGGTGACGGACATTCCTCTGAGCAGCAGCGGCCTATGGATTTGAGCAGAGGCATTGTACTTGAGCGTGTACGCGTCGGAGATAAGGCGAGTCTTGATGCAAGAAACTATAAACTCAAATTGTAGAAACCCAAAGTGCAAAGTCAACGCTATCTCAAAAAGCACGAATACCTTTTGATGCTGTGCGGTCAACAGAAGAAGTTCGCAGGGCTGTCAATCAGCGGCTCGTGACACGCGAGGTCTGCTACCTTAACCTCGACGCTATCAACCCGAAAAGGATGCGGTAGCATCCTGACGAATGTGTAAGCCGTGACTGCTGCTGGATACTGTGAGCCCCACACACTGCAGGAACTCTCCTTGCATTCCTTGCTCAGCTTCCAGTCGATCGTGCCCCCAACAGGAAAATCATCGAGTAGTTCAAGCTGCCCTACCGACTCATCATACCAGTCATTTTTCTCCGTCGGTGTCCGACCGAGTGGAGAGAAAAAATCGCGAGCTTGGGATGGTGTCTGCGATTGAGCGCTTGGGGGTACTGTCCTCGAGTTTGCACCGTTGTCTCGACCAGCGGATGCCATCATTTCCCCGTAGTCGCCAGCAATTCGATCAGCTGCCAGTGAAACCACGGGTGAGGTCACCCGGGCCAATATTTCAGGTAGATTTCGCCAGAACGCCGACGGTGGAGAGACCAGAAATTCATCCAGAGCTTTTTGGGTCGGACTCACAAGGGCGCCGAGTATGGCACCCACACTCCCGCAAAATGATCCCTGGTTTGTGTTCTGCGTCGAAAACAATTCCTTTGGGTCTGTAAAGATGTTGTAGTTGAATCGAACGAGCTTCCGAGGGGCACTTTTGTCGATAGGCTCTTGAGATGAGCCTGGCGTGACGGACGTAAAAACCAGGTTGCAGCTCGACAGCACAGCCGCCACATCATACACACGGCGCTGCACATCGTAGTATGAAGCTTCGCCCCACGAAGAGGACGGCATCACCGCTCCAATAAACTTCTTCGCCTCAACGAGACGCTCGCTCACAACCGGCAGCGCAATCCCAGCCCGATAGTCTTGTTGAAACAGCATCCCCAGAAAGGAGACCGTCGTCGTCACCAAGCACGGCCACTTCTCATCAGCCGCTTGGTCCTCAAAAAACTTCACAAGCGCGCTATCCTCCTCCACGAGACTGGCCACCCTCGGTCCACTTGAGCGACAAAAGTCTATCATCACTTGTGCCGCGTTGCTCTTCATCTTGGCGAGATGTTCAACCACCCCATGTTTGCCATAGTACAGAAAGTATCCGCCCTTGGTCTTCCGGGTCTCGTCGTAGCGCACTCTCTTGATCACTCCAATTCCTGCATCCACGAAAAAAGAGTATTGGTTCCCACTCGACGACGCACTACAGGCACACATAGACACACCCTCCAGAACGTGCAGCACGTCGTAGATTCGCCTCTTCCTCGGCACTACGCAGCGTTGAGCAATCAGTCGAGAGCTTCATCCACAAACGCGGAGTATGCCACGTACCCTTCATCTGGTAAATGTCGCTGGACGGGACGAAGATGGGGAACACAGGCCGTGACACTGAGCACAGGTCTTCATGCTCCTTGAAGAACTGCAACATAGTGGTCGTGCTGGACTGCAGTTAGCCCACACATCGAGCGGCATCTAGAGGTCCTGGCCGCTTACATTTCCCCCAGACTTCTGGCAGCCGTGAAGCGCTCTTGGAGGCTGCTCCAGATCGTCGCTGAGAGGCCGCTTGCGAGGCGCGCGGTGGAGCCACGACGCACCGCAGGCGCAGGACTCACGTGGCGAGTGCGGTGTTGGTTCTGGCGCTTGCGCCGCTTGGGGGCGTGCTCCACCTTGGCGGTCACCACTTGGGTGACGTCTTTCGCCTGGTTGAAGCGCAGCTTCCGACGGTGCGCACGTGTGCTCTTCATCGACTTGCTCGGGAGGCTTGAAATTCGAAAGTGAGGAGAGGCACCCAGAGGATCCGCAACTTGAAGTGACCATCATTCTGTCAGTGGCTAGTGGACCAGCACGATGGCTGACGTTATTTACTATGAGCTTACCGGGTTATGTATAGTATTGGGGAAGTCTATAAGGTCGTACTGTTCGAATAGTAAGTTTGTTTAACAAGTTGAAGTGGAGCGAGAGGGGCTATTGCAAGTCACTGTGGCGACGCAAAACTTGTGGTTCTCACAAGTTTTGCATATTGCCTCGGTTCTCCGAGGCAATGATACTCGCATTTGCTAATCAAGAAGCGGATCCGCAAAAAGGGCTTGAGAAGGTAACTTTTAAACGCGTCCCTGTCGCTTTAGGGAAGATTGTCACCGAGTCGTTTCTCCTTCAACAGCCCCGAGCTTGCAACTTTCCTGTGTGCCAGCAACACACGTCAATATCATGAGCACTTTTAGCTTGACGGCATTCCAAATATATAGTTGGTCGCCCAGTGTTCTGAGCGCCTTAGGGTGGAGGCAGAGCGAAACTCCTTCCTCCTCATCTCATGATGGCCTCGTGCTCTATTCAGGGCGGCCAACCGCTAGTGTGCATCCTTCCAGTCCTATCGCTTCACTTTGCCGAGTTCGGCACTTCCCTGAATCTCCTCCCTTCCTTTTGGGCGTGACTGCGCTTGACGGGGTGACCTATGGGCGAAGGAACGGCAGGGCACGCTGAGGGTGACTTCCGCGTGGTTCACCTGAACAATGCAGTGCGTAACACGGAGGCCGGCTACTGCAACAACTTCATCGTGACATCCAAGTACACGGTGGCGAGTTTCCTGCCCAAGTTCCTTTTCGAGAGCTTCCGCAAACTCTCCAACTTGTACTTCCTCCTCATCTGCATCTTGCAGTGCATCCCGGATATCAGCAACACCAATGGCCAGCCTTCCACTTTGCCACCGCTGCTTTTCATCATCACGGTTGATGGCGTGTTTGCCGTCCTCGAGGACCACAAGCGCCATCAAGCCGACAACATTGCCAATGGCAGTTTGACGATGGTTCTAGATCGAGGAAACAAGACATTCAAGCAAGTCCCATGGGCTGACGTCGTGGTGGGGGACGTTGTCAAGGTTGCAAATCGTGGACTTGTGCCGGCCGATATGCTCGTGCTCGCGGTTAGTGAAATCCCCAACCAACCGCCGTGTGGTATTTGCTACGTCGAGACGAAGTCTTTAGATGGAGAAACCAACATGAAAGTCCGCTCCGCGATGGAGAGCACCCTTGCAGATATGGGCTCCGCGGACAATTTGGCCAAGATGAAAGGAGTCATTCGCTGTGAACACCCGAACAACGCAATCAACAGTTTCCAGGGCGTGTTGGAGCTTGAAGGCAAGGACAAGGCGTCCATTCCGTACGAAAGCATCATCCTCCGCGGCTGTATAATTCGCAACACCGACTGGGTGCATGGCTTGGTCTTCAACACCGGCAAGGACACGAAGATAATGATGAGCAACTCGGCACCTCCCTCCAAAATGAGCTCCATGGACCGATCTATCAACCAGTACACAGTCGTGTTGCTGTCGATCTTGGTCATTTTCAGTGCTGTTGGCGCGACAGGAGCGGTGGGTTGGAGGACAAGCCACAAAACGGAGTGGTATCTGCAGCTGAGTGTGTCCGACAACAGCGCTTTCGTGGATTGGATCGTCATGTTGTTTTACTATCTGCTGCTCATGTACCAGTTTGTTCCAATTTCGCTTGCAGTCTCCATGAGCATGGTCAAGTATCTCCAGGCGCAATTCATCCAATGGGACATCAAGATTTACCACCCTGACACGGACACTCCAACACTCGTGCGCTCCATGTCGCTCAATGAAGAGCTCGGACAGATCTCCTACATCTTCTCGGACAAGACGGGCACACTCACGTGCAACGTGATGGAGTTCCGAAAATGCTCCATTGGAGGTGTTTCCTATGGAAACGGAACGACTGAGATCGGGCTAGCAGCCCTGAAGCGCGCCGGAAAACCTCTTCCCGACCTGAACTCCCAGTCCTCGGGGTCCAAGGTCCCTTACGTCAACTTTGACGGGCCGGAGCTGTTTAACGACATGAAAGGAGACTCGGGCTCTGCTCAACAGAATCGGATCGACGCCTTCTTCACGCATCTCGCAGTGTGCCACACAGTCATCCCTGAGCGCCACGAAAACTCGACTGAGATCACCCTCTCAGCTTCGTCACCTGACGAACAAGCACTGGTTGCAGGCGCTGGCTTCTTTGGATATGAGTTCGTGAATCGATCTCCGGGCATCGCTCACGTCAAGGTTCGCGGTGTCGTCCAGAAGTACGAAATGCTGGATATATTGGAGTTCAACAGTACGCGAAAGCGCATGAGCACCATTATTCGGCACCCCAACGGCCGGATCTTCTTGTACTCGAAGGGCGCTGATGTGATCATCTATGGGATGCTAGCGAAAGAAGACGAAGCGAACTCGTCCCAGCTACAAGAAATCACCCGACGCCACATTGATCAGTACGCTGAAGACGGTTTGCGTACGCTCACGATTGCAATTCGTGAAATTGAACCTTCGTACTACGCAGAGTGGGCGACTCGATTCCACGATGCACAGAACAACCTGGGAGAAATCGACAAACGAAAGAAGGACTTGCCGAACGCCATCGACCAATGCATGAACGAGATCGAGTGTGACTTGGAACTTCTGGGAGCCACTGCAATCGAGGACAAATTGCAGGCTGGTGTTCCAGACGCGATCGCCAACCTGGCCTGCGCAGGTATTAAGATCTGGGTTCTCACGGGAGATAAGGAAGAAACGGCGATCAACATCGGCTTCGCTTGCCAGCTCATTACGAATGACATGAAGCTTTTTATCATCAACTCGAAGAACGCACCAACCCCCGAGGTCCTCGAGAGCACGCTTCGAGACGAGATCGGAGCCCGATGTGCCGACGTGACTGTTTATCTGGCTTCACCCCCAACAACCCGAGGTGATTTACGGGAGCTGGCGTTGGTGATTGATGGTGAAACGTTGATGTTTGCTCTTCGCGGATCATGCCGCCCCCTACTTGCCGAGTTTTCGCAATACTGCAAAGCTGTGATCGCGTGCCGTGTGTCACCTGCTCAAAAAGCCGAGATGGTTGCGCTGATCAAGGAGTATGTGCCTGGTGTGCGAACGCTTGCTATCGGTGATGGAGCGAACGATGTTTCAATGATCCAGGAGGCTCACGTGGGTGTTGGCATTTCAGGACAAGAAGGTATGCAAGCAGTAAACTCCAGCGACTACGCCATCGCCCAATTCCGCTTCTTGCAGCGTCTGCTTCTTGTCCATGGACGCTGGAACTACCGACGTATGGCGCAGCTTGTGCTGTACATCTTCTACAAGAACATTCTTTTCACGGCAGCCCAGTACTGGTACACTCTTTTGTGCGGGTTCTCGGGACAGAAGTTCTTCCTGGAGTGGGGTACGCAGCTGTACAACATTGCGCTTACAGCAATTCCCATTGTTGCGGCGTCGATCCTCGACCAAGATGTCAATGATGAAATTGCGATGACGTTTCCCAAGCTGTATTACGGAGGCCCACGTGATGAAGATATCAACACCCGCATCTTCGCGCTGTGGGTTGTGGGCGCCATCCTGGAGAGTCTCATCATCACATTCGTCACTCTATACGGCTTGCAGCAAGCAGGTTTTGGTGGTGCTTCTCTGACGATGTGGATGGAGGGCTTCATCGTCTTCACCCTGGTTGTGTCGATTGCAAATGCGAAGCTGTTCCTGTTCCAGAACAGCTTCTACTCCTTCAACTACATCCTCTACGCGGGTTCAGTCTTCATGTGGCTTCTTGTTGCGGTGGTCTGCAGTCACATATCGTTCCTCGCGGACCTCACCTGGGAGCTCATGCTGGAGCAAACCTTCGGTCGTTCATCATTCTGGCTCGTGTGGCTATTCGTCCCAGTGGTCACGCTCTCGTACGCGCATCTGCTCAACGGCATACGATCAACGTTCTTTCCCGAGTATTGGCAACTCGCCAAAGAGGTTGTCAAGTTCAACCTTGACCGCAAGCTGTTGCAGTGGAATGACAACAGCAACTCGTCAGTGGCGGTACCAGCTCGACTTCCACACGCGAGCAGGGCTGCCAAGAAGAACGGATCGGTCATTCCGACAAACGGTCGGCCTCAGCAGCATCGAACAACGATACAGAAGGCCTATCACGGCTTTGCCTTCTCCAAAGACGGTCATGCTGCGGCCACGGAAACACGGTTGCTCATGAGTCGAAGTTCCATCACCAGTGCCACATGAGTGCAAGGTTAGGTTGGATTTCCACTAGTACATAGACTTATGCTTCGCCATCGCGCGTTCCATTACGTGGCCTTGCGGACGTAGGTGTCGGTGGGGGTGGAGGCACCACGTTGCCTCGATTGGCGTAGCCGATCAGAGACTGAGCCATTGCGCTGGGAGGAGAAAAAAACAGCAGTTCGTCCATTGCCTGGGACCTTCCCTCAACCATCGACGCAGCCTCAGGTTTATAGTCCTCTGTGTGACGGAGATACAACCTGTAGAACGAGTAATGCCAATGCATGAGGACCGATCCCCACTCTCCTTCGCTATCTGAGTCCAGCTTACCTGGCTGCTTCTCGTTCCAACCTCATCCAGCGTTTCAGGACTCGAGCGCGCCCCTCTTGCTTCCACGTCAACCTCGACCGTGGCCCTTTCACCCTTTTGTATTTCTCAAGAAAGCGTTGCTGGTCGTTCTCACTGGAATCCGCCAGCTGAAGGGCGAGGCCGTGGGGGCTGCAGGCACTCAAGCGAGCGAAGCCACGTAGGTTCCTGGCCAGACGCAGCCGCTTCACCGCCCCGGACGCCCGAGCGTCGCGCTCCTGCTGCTCTTTGTGCATCCTTTGCTCCTCTATCCGTACAGCTTCAGCCTCCTGCAGTGCAGTGGCGTCCTTCTCTCTAGCGCTGTCATTTCCCTGCACTGCAGCGATCGGAGCTGCATTCACTCGCTTCTTCTTGCTGCGTCGCACCACCAGCCGCTCATACCTGACATCCAGACAGTCATAGTGTTATCTCCCAGCCAATGCCAGTGGCTTCGGTCGACGCCGTGCACTCGTACAGGCGGTTGAAGTCGTCCTCGGCCATTTCGACCAATGGCAACGCTAAGTACGACAATCGGAGCCACAGCCTTCAGACTCAAAGGCTCTTGCTGCTCTGATGCTGCGTGTGTCTGGTCTGCTGCGAGGTCTGACGGCGGCGCCGCTGCGTCGTCGCTCCGTGCTCGAGGGCTCCTCGATCCGTCGCTTCGGCGTGCAGAGCGGTGGCGACGACGAGGAAGACGTGGAGGACCTTCGAGAGCTGGACTGGGACGACCTGGATGACCTGGATGAGGACTGGACGCTGGACGACGCGGACGACGTGGCCGCCACTGCAAGCCGCAAGGTGGAGGAGCACATCAAGCAGAAGGTTCGAGTGCGACGCGCCAAGCACTCCAAGCGCCGCTTCGTGGACCGCATCCGCGTCAAGGCCACGGGCGGCCACGGAGGCAACGGCTGCGCCAGCTTCTTCGCCGAGTCAGCCATGCGCAAGCGGCCTAATGGAGGCCACGGTGGCGGCGGGGGAGACGTGGTGATCGAGGCCAGCGACAAGATGCAGAACCTGGCCAACGCCACGCACCACTTCAAAGGCGGCTCGGGCACCAACGGAATGCGTACGTAACAGACTTGCAATTGTAGAGTTTTGGAGGGTTGTGCTGACTTTTTGGGAGGATTATTGTGCAGCTAATGATTCAGCGGGGAGGAGAGGCAAGCACTGCCACGTCAAGGTGCCATGCGGCACGCTCGTCAAGCGCGTGGAGCGCTTCGAGCGCGAGCTCGAGAACGGCGAGTACGAGATTGTGGACCGGATGGAGACCGTGTGCGATCTGGACAAGCCCGGAGCGACGTTCCTCGCCGCCACGGGAGGCAAGCCGGGGCTAGGCAACCGGATCCTAGCGGGCAAGACCACCACATTTGGCCGACTGCGCAAGCACATGCCTGAGAACAAGACGACGGGCCAGCCCGGCTCTTCGCAGTACTATGAGCTAGAGCTCAAAACCATCGCTGACGTCGGACTTGTGGGCTACCCAAACGCCGGCAAGTCAACGCTGCTGAGTGTGCTGAGCCGTGCCACGCCGGAAATCGCACCGTACCCGTTTACGACGCTTCACCCCTACGTGGGCATCGTCGAGTTCCCCGACACGTTCCGGTTGAGCGTTGCAGACATTCCTGGACTTATCGACGGTGCACACCGCAACGTCGGCCTTGGACACGACTTCTTGCGTCACATCGAACGCACCAAGGTACGAAGTGTTGAGTATCTTCTTTCGATGAGGTTTTAGTACTTACTGAAGCGATGTTCGTTGGTGTGTTGAGCAGATTCTGCTGTATGTGCTGGACACCGCGGGCTCAGAAGGACGTGATCCTCTGGAAGACTTCAACCACCTTAAAAGGGAGCTGGAGCTGTACGCACCTGGAATCTCTTTGCGTCCGTCCCTCATCGTTGCGAACAAGATGGATGAGCAAGGTAATACGGGTCTGTTTTGTGCGTGTGTACAGATCAAGGTGTAGTATTTACAACAAAT